>SJYC01046886.1:0-16276 GCA_006408675.1 Madoqua kirkii | reverse complement strand
GCCACCACCTCCAAGTGTTAAGGTTTATCCTCAACACTCTCAGAGCCTTGGTTCAGTTTACCTGTGAATAACAGGGGGGTTTGAGGTTAGACCAGGTAATTTGCCTTCCCAGCTAATACTTCTGTGATGCGGATAACTGTGCCCTCATTTGTCATACAGTCACCCTTAAGACTGACCTACCTACCTTACCTACCTGAAATGTTTTTTTCCCCCCAAGATCAAATAAAGCCAGTATTTGGAAATCATACACATATTAAAAATAGCAATGATGATTCATCAAGATTCACTTTAAGCACTCACAACTCACAGTGTTTATTTTTAATTTTTTCATTGAAGTTAGTTGATTTACAATATTGTATTAATTTCTGCCAGACAACAAATTGATTCAATTATACATATATCAGTCTTTATTTTAATATTATTTTCCATATGGTTTATCACAGTGTACTGAATATACTACCCTGCAATAACTCACAGTCTTGATTTTCCTACCATGTGATATGGGCAAACAAGTCTCTATAGCGTGGCCCTGAGAGTTCCAGTTTTAGAAAACTGCTCTATACCTGCCCGTATTTTCAATCCCAATATAGGACTATCCTCCATTTATCCAAAATTTTCCTTAACATGTAATGATTGAGCAACTGATCTGTGATCATCATTGTGAACAGTGATGGCATTAGAAAGATAAGTAAGGCATGGTCTTTCTTGCAAAGAGCTGGGTGTCTGATGTGTGATAAAAGCATCAAAACAAAAGATTGTCATTGTGACGTTCCTTCTAGGAAGGGTTGCATAAGACAGCAAAGACATCAGAAAGAGGAAGTGGTTCTCTCTGTCTAGAGGGATCAAGGCCTGTTTCTGGGAGCAGCTACACACTGTGCAGGGATTCGAGTTGGTGAGTGGGCAAAAAGAAGGCAATTTGGGAGGCATTCAGAGTCACACATTGAGGGGGCCAGAGGGGTAAGAGAGCATTCTCTGAAAGCTGCCAGGAATTTGGCAGGTCTTAACATGGATTGAGGAGTAAGGAGTGTCAGAAGAAAAGTAACCATGTGTCTGCTCATGAAGAGGTACATATGAGCAAGGAAATAGAGTTTCATTCTGAAGGCATGAAATACCTATCTCAGGTCAATGGAATAGTTCTCTTTTCCTGAATAGTGCTTATCACTCACCTCTCTTTGGGCAGTGAAGACTGCAACTTCTTACTTACACTTCAATGTTCAGTTCAGTTCAGTCTCTTAGTTGTGTCTGACTCTTTGCCACCCCATGGACTACAGCATTCTAGGCTTCCCTGTCCATCACCAAATCCCAGAGTTTACTCAGACTCATGTCCATCAAGTCAGTGATGCCATCCAACCATCTCATCCTCTGTTGTCCCCTTCTCCTCTTGCCTTCAATATTGCCCAGCATCAGTTCAGTTCAGTTCCTCAGTTATGTCCTACTCTGTGACACCATGGACTGTACCATGCCAGCCCTCCCTGTCCATCACCAGCTCCCGGCGTTCACTCAGACTCATGTCTATCGAGTTGATGATGTCATCCAACCATCTTATTCTCCATCATCCCCTCCTCTGCCCGCCTTCAATCTTTCCCAATATCAGGCCTTTCAAATGAGTCAGCTCTTTGCATCAGGTGGCCAAAGTATTAGAGTTTCAGCTTCAATATTAGTCTTTCCAATGAACACGCAGGACTGATCTCCTTTAGGATGGACTAGTTGGATCTTCGTGCAGTCCAAGTCTTCTTCAAGACCACAGTTCAAAAGCATTAGTTTTTAGGCACTCAGCTTTCCTTATAGTCGAACTTTCACATCCATACATGACTACTGAAAAACCATAGCTTTGATTAAATGGACCTTTGCTGGCAGAGTAATGTCTCTTTTTTAATGTGATATCTAGGTTGGTCATAACTTTTCTTCTAAGAAGCAAGCATCTTTTAATTTCATGGCTGCAATCACCATCTCCAGTGATTTCAGAGCTCCCCCAAAATAAAGGCTGTCACTGTTTCCACTGTTTCCCCATCTATTTGCCATGTAGTGATGGAACCAGATACCATGATCTTAGTTTTCTGAATGTTGAGCTTTAAGCCAACATTTTCACTCTCCCTTTTCACTTTCATCAAGAGGCTTTTTAGTTTTTCACTTTCTGCCATAAGGGTGCTGTCATCTGCATATCTGAGGATATTGATATTTCTCACAGCAGTCTTGATTCCAGTTTGTGCTTCATCCAGCCCAGCGTTTCTTAGGATGTACTCTCGATATAAGTTAAATAAACAGGGTGACAATAGACAGCCTTGACGTACTCCTTTTCCTATTTGCAACCAGTCTGTTATCCATGTCCAGTTTTAACTTTGCTTCTTGACCTCCATAAAGATTTCTCAAGAGGCAGGTCAGGTGGTCTGGTGTTCCCATCTCTTGAAGAATTTTCCACAGTTTATTGTTATCCACACAGTCAAAGGCTTTGGGATAGTCAATAAAGCAGAAATGTTCACAGAAACATTATTTACAATAGCCTAGACATGGAAGCAACCTAAAGGGATGAATGAATAGAGATGATGTGCTACATATAAACAATAGAGTATTTTTCCGCCATAAAAAGAAGGAAACAAGGCTATGTGCAGCAACATGGGAAACTGACTAGATAAAGAAACACAAATATTATATGACATCTCTTATATGTGGAATTTAAAATATGACATAAATGAACTTATTCACAAAACCGAAATATATTTGCAGACCTAGAGCACAGATCTGCAGCTGTCAAGAGGGAGTGGGGTGGGGGTGGGGTGGATTGGGAATTTGAGATTAGCAGATGCAAACTATTATATAGGGAGTGGATAAAAACAAGGTTCGGCTGTAAAACACAGGGAACTATTTTTAATATCCTGTGATAAACATAGCAGAAAAGAACATTTTAAAAATGCATCTCTTTATAACATCTTATGACTTGCCATCTGAGATATATATATAGTACTCCCCTGATACTACTCATTATATTTATCTAAAAGAAAGGTGAGAAGTCTATGTATCATTTGGAAATCATTTTGATCTATGATTCATTCATCATCTCTCTTTCATTTGACTTAAATGTGTTAATTTTAGAAATTGATTCCTCAACTTCCCAAGTCTCTAGGATAACAATAGATACAGATTCATTAAAACCAGAATCTTGACATGATCCTTCGTTTTTACCTGCCTTTCACATCAACAGGCATTGATGATTCCTAGGTAACCAAATTGTCATATCTTCTTATCTCAAATTCCAGTTTTTCACTTCAGGCCTTTTTACTTTCTTCTTTATTATAGGGTTTGATTGGGTCTTCATGTGAATACATTTTTACCCTCATTCCCCTACCCTATCCTCATCCCAGATATGCACTTGTGTACACCAACTTCCTAAAATACAAATTGATGTGACTGTCTCACCCAAAGCAGTGCTTCTCAGCTTTTTAAGCTTAAAATCCAAACACAAAAACACAGAGGGCCCTGCTTAATGTGTCACAAGTGTTTTAATAAATAAAATATAAGTACTAGAAAGAAATGCAAGTATTTTCTATAGCCTCATCTCTCATAATGTTATGTAAGAGGTGTGCTTCCTGTTCACCATAGACTCATCAGTTTATGGACTAGATAGCATAATGCCTGGTGCATTGTGCTTAAGAACTATTAAATGCATCCAATTTAAAACAATGCATAAAACTTAGAAAGTGCACTGTGTTTGATCTTGGAGTTTAATAATGCATAAACAGGATAGCTCCTGGTACAGAATCATACTAGGTACCCTGAAAAGCTGATAAGACACAGTGTTAAAACCAGCTGGATAGACAAAGTAAAAAACATATAGTAGAGGGTATAAGGAAGATCTTTTATTAAGCAATGACTGGAGATGATGAGCTTGAATCTAAGAAAGAGTAAAGGAAATAAAATAGAGGGAACTAATGTGTATCCAGTTATGTTCCATGGGTTAAATATTTAACATGAATTGTCTCTTTTTGTTCTCATAACAAGCCTGGATATAGTTATGATCCCCATTATACATACAGAAGACTGAGATTAAATAAGTTCCCAAAGGGCATATAATTAGCAAGCTGCAGAGTTAGAATCTGAATTCAGACTGGGCTGGAATCCAATGTCTGCCTATTTCCAAATATACTGCAGTCTCCAACTAGTCCAGAACACACACACACACACACACACACACACACACACACACACAAAGAGCTCGGTTATGATCTTGAAGAACCACTGTTGCTGTCCCTGAGCTGGCATCATTTTCTCAACTACAAAGATCAGTAAGAATCAATATTTGTTCATATTATCAGTGCATGTTTATCACATCCACTCATAAACTGTTGGCATTGACCATCATGTGATTGTGATATCAGCCAGCTGGCCATTTCCCAACTCAAGCCTATCTTTTTAATCAGGCATTTTCCCTAAATTCTAATGACTAGATTGGTGACACACAGAGTTTGTAGTGTTTCCTTTAGGGACACTATACCTAGACCCATTAGAAACGAGGAGGAATGTATACGAGTTGATCAAGCTGCATGTGAAGATTGTGGTTTCTTGAATAACCAGGATTTTCAGTGTAATTTTGAACCACTCAATGCAGGATCCTGATTAGCTATTGGAAGTTTAGCTCCATCATGTTCAAAAAAGATAGCCACTGAGAAAGACTCAGCCAAGGAAAGAAATTTTCAACTCTGATTAGCACTGAATTGATGGAAGTGCTATCCTTACAAAATTCTCAACTTGTTGCCTTTCCTTCATTTTAAAACCCTATGCATAATCATTTGAACAATGTGCTAAGTAAGAATATATTTTCTTATAATTTTAAAACCTTTTAATCTTATTTTTTTTCCCATTTTGCCAGTCTTATTATTATATACATCCCATTGGTTCATGTATTTAGCTTTGTTTAAAAATCCCCAAAATTCTGAAACTGAGTTGGTACTACTTTATAATGGTGTGTGTGTTGTGTATGTCTATTGCATGGAATATCAATGAGTGGCAATGGGAAGAGCAGTACAGGAATATATAGAAACAAAGTTGAACTTAAGAAGTTTCTAAATAGATAAAATTTTATTTCCTTAAAAATTTCCTTTTATTTTATCAGTCTCTTTTAAAACTTTCTCAAGTAATCTAGCCACCAATCTCAGCTTTTCATATTTCAGAAATCTCTAACCATTTGTGTTAATGATTCCCTCTTTGTTCTTTCATTTCATGATGCTACTTTTGAAAAATTGAAGGCTGGCCTGCCTAATACATCTTGGTGAAGAAAATATGTTGCAAATAGTATATTAGAAAGAATGGTTCAATGAGAGTAGAAGTGAAATAAATGAAGTGAAGTCACTCAGTCATGTACGACTCTTTGCAACCCATGGACTGTAGCCTACAATGCTCCTCCATCCATGGCATTTTCCAGGCAAGAATACGGGTGTGGGTTGCCATTTCTTCTCCAGGAGATCTTCCCAAGTCAGGGATTGAACCTGGGTCTCCCACATTATAGGCAGATGCTTTACCATCTGAGCCACCAATGAGAGTAGAGCCAAGTGTAAATTCAACAGACTTATAAAATCATTGCATGATATTGAAAAGCATGGGTTAGGATCAAGTAGTGGGAAAGGGAGAAAAAAGTAAAGTGAATATATATCTGAGAGATCTTTATAAGCAATGGCAACAACAAATAGGACTTATAACTTTCACCTTTTCTCTAAACAAAGATTTATTGGGAATTTACATAGTCCCTGAGGTTAAGTACAATAATTTTAAAAAATCCTTGCTCAAAATGACACTTTGTAGTTTACATATGAGTAGTATATCATATAGCTTCTATCTAAGGAGCTTAAGAAACATTTTTAATCAAATCAAGTCACTGATAAATTAAAGAATAGAAAAGTAATAATTAAAAAAAGCAAAGCAATCAAGTGTGAACATGCTATACCTAACCTGAGAATAAGAAATAATAATAATAAGTGGCAGTAAGGAAAAGGAAGTAATCATAGAGGAAAAATATTTAGGTAAGTATGTATGTATATATTTTTCTATTTGATCTGTGTAGTTGCTTTACAATGTTGTATTAGTTTCTATTGTACAGCAAAGTAAATTAGCCATGTGTATACATATATCCTCTTTTTTTAGACTTCCTTCCATTTAAGTCACCAGAGAGCATCAAATAGAGTTTCCTATGATATATAGTAAGTTCTCATTAGTTATCTATTTTATATATTTTATACATCAGTTCAGTTCAGTCACTCAGTCATGTCCGAATCTCTGCTATCCCATGGACTGCAGCACACCAGCCTTCACTGTCCATCACCAACTCCCAGAGTTTACTCAGACTAATCTCCATCGAGCCAGTGAAGCCATCCAACCATCTCATCTTCTGTTGTCCCCTTCTCTTCCTGCCTTCAATCTTTCCTAGTATCAGAGCCTTTTCAAATGAGTCAGCTCTTCACATCAGGTGGGCAAAGTACTGGAGTTTCAGCTTCAACATCAGTCCTTCTAATGAATACCCAGGACTAATCTCCTTTAGGATGGACTGGTTGGACCTTCTTGCAGTCCAAGAGACTCTCAAGAGTCTTCTCCAACACCACAGTTCAAAAGTGTTAATTCTTTGGCACTCAGCTTTCTTTATAGTTCAACTCTCTCACCCATGCATTACTACTTAGATGGACCTTTCTTGGCAAAGTAATGTCTCTGCTTTTTAATATGCTGGCTAGGTTGGTCATAACTTTTCTTCCAAGGAACAAGCATCTTTAAATTTCATGGCTGCAGTCAACATCTCCAGTGATTTTGGAGCCCCTCAAAGGGGCTGTTTTCATCATTTCTTCACTGTTTTCATCATTTCTTCATTTTGTCACTGTTTTCATCATTTCTTCATCTATTTGCCATGAAGTGATGGGACTAGATGCCATGATCTTAGTTTTTTGAATGTTTGATTTTAAGCCAGCTTTTTCACTCTCCTCTTTCACTATCATCAAGATGCATACAGTCCATGGAATTGTTCACACCAGAATACTGAGTGGGTAGCCTTTCCGTTCTCAGGGGATCTTCCCAACCCAGGGATCAAACCCAGGTCTCCAGCTTTGCAGGCAGATTCTTTACTAGCTGAGCCACAAAGGAAGCCCATTTTAAATATAGTAGTATATTTATGTCAATCCCAATTTCTCAATTTATCCCACTCTGTCTTTCTTATTTGGTAACTGTTTAAGTTTGTTCTCTACAATTGGATTCTGTTTCTGCTAGAAAAATGCTAGAGATGAACTTATTGCTGGGTAAGATGAACTTATTGCTGGGCAAGTATATTTTGGAGTCATTGTGTTTGGGATAATTATGGGATGTTCATGTACAGGTATTCCTAAAAAAAAAAAAAAAAAGGAAAGAGCTAAACTCACACAAGACAATCAACTGGGAGACTGGCCCTTGACAGTCTTTGATGCATTTCTCCCATCATTTTAGGGATGGGAATCAGATGTTCAGACAGACAATGTATACAGAGTCACACAGACTTCAGTCATGTTCAATTTGGACACTGACTGGAGTGTGAAAAGAACAGAGAAACTTGTAGGGTGCTGAGCCATCCAGAATGAATGATGTCTACGCCTGGCTATACCACAATGACTGTTGGCCACTTAGAAAGGGGGGCTGCCCCAGAGGCCAGACAGAATTATGGCTACCTATGCTTCCTTGTTCTTGTCTTGTTGTTGTTCAGTCGCTCAGTTGTGTCTGACTCTTTGTGACCCCATGGACTGCAGCATGCCAGGTTTCCCTGTCCTTCACCATCTCCTGGAGTTTGCTCAAAACCCATGTCCTTTGAGGCAGTGAGGCCATCCAGTCATGTCATCCTCTGTTCTCTCCTTCTCCTGCCTTCAGTTTTTCCCAGCCTCAGGGCTTTTTCTAATGAGTTGGCTCTTTGTATCAGGTGGTCAAAGTACTGTTATTGTCTTAGTGGGTTTGATTATGATAAATTCCTAGCAAGCAATTTATAAGTAAAGATCAGTACTTCTAAACCAAGTCTTTCCTAAAATCTTGAATAGAATGATTTTTAAAGCCAAGAAAAAATTCCAGAACCATCTTGTTAATCCCTGGATAGGACCAGACCCTTTTGTGATTACCTGTCTACACCACTATCCATTACCAGTCACCACTGTGAAGAAGTGAGGAGTGTGTCCATCTCTACTATGGTAGAGGAATTGGTTAAAATTGCTTTTGCTATTTTGAAATCAATGTGCCCAGTTAAAGTCTGATGATTAAACAAATGAACAGTTACCTCCGCTATTTGCAGTGGAGGAATCTGAAACACATAAAGATGAAAATGAGAGCAATTCACAGTGAAGGCAAAAGAAGACCCAGGATTCCTGGATCCCAAGCAAAAGATCTCCTGCATGTAACTGATCGTACAGATTAGAAGTGTTATACAAATCAATGGATTGTCTTTCAAACCAAAGTACATGCTTGGCTTCTTGAACTTAGAGTCTATGTGCTTGACTTAATTCTGTCCTCCCACAGCAAAGAGCACAACCATGTGTATCCAGCAGATAATCAAAAGGCAAGTAGCACTGTCTTATGGTGGAGATGGATGTCAGGACAGAGAAGGTTTGACCTTCCTTTCATGATTCACTTCAGAGAGCCATGTTTCTCAGTCTGTGCATTTTAGAGTAATTTATCTTTTAGGATTCCACCGTGGAAAAAGGGGATAGGGTCAAGAGTAATATTTTAGAACTTATTTGTGTTGTTTGCTAAGTGAAATTATAGGTAACAAGGTAAGAAAACAAATGAAGCTAAAAGCATGAATTGACACTTCTAAGCCCATTGTAGGCATTACACAAAATGCCTGCTTTATGTCTTTTAAACAAAGTGGGCCATTAAGTGCGTAATGCTAAGAGGAATTTTATCTCACCTATAAATACAGTGAATCCCTTAAGCTCCAAATCCCCATATACAGACAATTTACTCTGGTAATCAAAGCGATGCTCACAATTTAACTTCAGTTACCATCTGTAACTCTATTGGTATTTTAATAATAATGAATAAAAATGTACATTGGCAAACAAAAACGTTATTTAAATAGAGCCATCTTAAAGAGTCAATGATAATTTCTCAGAAGCTGTATAATATCATATTTATTCAGAATTCTCTTTTGTGCCTTTACCTTTTAATTAATGTCAAAGAAGACCTTTAATATTTACACATACATGTATGTTGAGAGAAAACTATCCCCACTTATTCCGATTAAAAATATCAAAGAAAATACTTCCCATGAATATACCTACAAATATTAATAAGGAAACAAATACATTTATTTCACTTATTCTCCCTTTGTGGGTTTTCCTCCCCTCTTTCGGTGGAGTGTCAAAGAAGTAAAGAAGGCAAGCATAAATGAGAAAAAATGCAAATTCTTATGAAAATTATACACTATTTTTCAAAGATTTTCTGTTATCCAGGAAATGAAACTATACCCTTCCTTTAGCATAAAATAAATCATTTGTTAAAACAAATGCTATGAAGAATGATATAACTAATGGTTACTAGACTTATGCACAGGCAGCATAATTCTGACCTAATGATCACCATCTTGGGTTGAGCAAACCTGAATTTCTACCCAGGCCAGTCCGTTAATTAATTGATCAGTCCTAAAAGCAAGTCTGTCATCTTCTAAACCCTGAGATCTTCATTTGTAATTGAAGGACTTGAATTCTTTATTTTCAGAGGTTCCTTCTATTTTAAACATCATCTCAGTTTGTGAATGTAGGGCTACATCATTTGCAAATATGACTAGGAGCATCCAACATCCATTGATGGGAAGAGCTGGATGTTATAATACGAATGATCCATTTATACTTACAGATTTTTATCTGCCTAGGCTTGAGGTGCATTTCAAGGTGGCCTGTATAGTGTAAAAGAAAACAAGACAACCATAAAGTTATCTGTTGAAGAAAACTGGAGAATAGAAATGTGAATTGTTGGTATTCTGTCATTAAACTGTGTCCAACTCTTTTGTGACTCCATGGGCTGAAGCCCTTCAGGTTCCTCTGTCCATGGGTTTTCCCAGGCAAGAATCCTGGAGTGGGTTGTCATTTCCTTCTCCAAGGGATCTTCCAGGGGTTGAACCCATGTCTCGTGCATTGACCAGCAGATTTTTTACCACCGAACCACCAGAGAGGCTCCAAAAATGTGAATAGAAGTTTGCATTTTCACTAGGGTTTTAATTTCCCCTGATTTTTGCAGCACATCTTTGAATGGTCTTTTTCAGGGGATATTTTGAAAATATTCTACTATGCCAATGGATCTGTGAGGCACGGTTCATTTCTAGAAAACTAGTCATGGTGTCTCTCAGTCTCCGTGTTCCACAGGAAACCTGACTTTTAGTCCCGCCTTATGTTTTCCCTACATTTCAAACATCTCTCTCCCTCCTCAAATTTCTTCACTCTTTCCTCTCTCTTCCTGTAAATACAGATAAACATCCACCACACTTTCGGAAGTACTGACTGATGGATTTAGCATGCAAACACACTGTCAGAAGGCTGAGACATGAGTGGTGCCTAAATTCAACAACATGGGTCTGCTTATTTAAAGCCTGAAGGGATGGTGAAACAGATGGTGCTTTGTGTCTTTCCTTCCCTGCCATGTGTTTACTGCTATCGGCCCAGTCTCAGGAAGGCTGCCAATCTGCAGAAGGGAAGGACTGCCTGGTGCAACGCTGTTTTCAGCCCTTCTCTCCCTTCCACTTCCTTTCCTTCTTCTCATCAGGTTGACCACCAACCTTTAGTGCAAAGAGCTTTTGGTGACATCAATTCATGTGCAGGTTTTCTAACATAGACATGAAATTCTCAGGAATAAAATAGTTGAAAATGTTGCTCTGGATTGGAAGCAGATATTACACACAACTAACATACTGTTTCCTGGGCTCATTCTGTGCTTTATCTTTTAAAGGGAACTTTCTCCATCTCTTTTCATTCCATCTGTAAAGTGATTCTGTGGTTAGATGTGGCAGAGATGAGTCGATTTTGTGGGTTCATTAAATTGGAATATATTTCTGGAGTCACCAAGGCAAGAGAATAAACCAGTCTAGCATGGGAAGCTTGCAGCCTTAGTCATCCTGACACTGTCCACGATACTAAGTGGTCCCAAACGCGGAATTTTTAAAAAAATTAATTACAGTTCACTCTTGAAGAACATGGGCTGAGGGCTGAGTACCCCCCAACACATTGGGAAAATCAGATTCTGCATCTGTGTTTTCCATGGACTTTTAGCACTGCACTTCATATTTATTGGGGAAAAAAACCTCTAATAGTCTAAATGGGAAAAGAATTTGGAAAATGGTACATGTGTATGTATAACTGACTCACTTTGTTGTAAGCCTGAAATTAGAACAACATTGTGAGTCAAATACACTCCAATAAAAAATAATTATGTTTTTTAGAAAATATATATTAAATTTTAAAAGTAAAAAATAAAAGTATACTTCTCTCTAAAAAAAATCTGGTATAAGTGGACCCATACTATTCAAACCCATGTTATTTTAAGTGTCAACTGTGTGGTCCTAATTTATGCTGTATGGTTTTTCCTGTTTGTGTTTGTGTATGTACTAGTCATTCAGTTGTGTCTGACTCTTTGAGACCACATGGAGTGTAGTCCATCACCAGTCTCCTCTGTTAATGGAATTCTCCAAGCAAGAATACTAGAATAGGTAGCCATTCCCTTCTCCAGGGGATCTTCCGTACCCAGGAATTGAACCTGGGTCTCATGCATTGCAGGCAGATTCTTTACCATCTGAGCCACTGAGGAAACCCTTCCCCTGTTTAGGACATGTCTAAAAATAATGCACATTGCTGGATTGAGAATGCTTATATAAACAAATTTTTAATTCCTAATGACAAAGCATAATTTGATTACCAATTTGAGTCTTGGTCTAGTCTCAGTTTAGGTGGGTTGTCAAGTCTGTTCATTTGATATAAATAAGAAAAAGGGAAGTACTTATTGGCCTGAGAGGGAAGGTCTTTCTTCCTTTCTGATTGGAAACTTTCCCATTCTTATCACTTTCAGAAATAGGAGAGTAATAGCTTAGTCTCTACTCTAAAAGCCACTACAATGTCTTGGGTCCAAAAGAAAGGATGTCCTGATAAATCTCCCCTGGACCTTTCTATTAACACAGATTGTTTCCAATGGGTTTACCAATTTCCAAAGTGGAAACACTGACCCCCAAAATGGAGATACAAGGAAGGGACATTTCAGAAAAGGAACTGGGCCACGGAGAAATAGTCACTCGTGTCAGGAGGCCAGTGGGGATGAATGCTTCTCCCAAGACCTGGTGGAAAAGGGCACTCACTGCACAGGGGTGGAGAAAATGAGAAAGACCACTCACCTGGATGTCTGAGCCATTAGGTACCCATGAAACTGACTTGGGTGTAATGATGAAATTCTCCTCAACTGTCTCATTCATTTACTGAATTTGTTTCTGTCTTCATATTTCTAAGCAGTCTTTGAGCTTCTTGAAGTCTGAAATTCAGTATTACTCAAATGGATCTCTAATGCCTATTTAAGGTCAAGCATAATGTGGGACCCTATAAATATTTATTGGGCTGAATTACACTGAAATGATTAGATCACTTCAGTTTAGATTAGATCACTTCACTTAGGGAAAAAGTGGGATTAGGAAGCACAATACTCAAAAATGTCATCAGTGACACATGAAAAAAAAACCCATAAAAGACCTAATAAAATTGTTCAGTACTAACAGCAAGATCCTACTGTATAATAAACTATAATGGAAAAGAATATCAAAAATAGCATATATGCATATGTACAACTGAATCACTTTGCTGTACAGCAGAAATTAACACAACATTGCAAATCCACTATCCATCAATTTAAAAATATTGAAAAAAATGGTAACAGTGTTTAACACATGTTATATGTTTAAGGAATGCATAAATACTAGAATAAAGAGTTTTTGTTCAGTTGCCAAGCCACGTCTCTTTGTGACCACATGAAATGCAGCATACCAAGCTTCCCTGTCCTTTACTATTTTCCAAAGTTTGCTCAAACTCATGTCCATTGAGTCAATGACATTATCCAAGCATCTCAGACTCTGTCACCCCCTTTTTCTTATGCCCTCAATCCTCCCCAGCATCAGAGTCTCATGGACTAGACTCTCCAGGCTCCCCGTCCATGGAATTCTCCAGGCAAGAATACTAGCGTATGTAGCCATTCTCTATTCCAGGGGACATTCCCAACCCAGGGAAGCCCTAATAAATATGGCTTTTGGCTTTGAAAAGTTCTTTAGCTTGCTTCAGATTTCCCTGGTGGCTCAGATGGTAAAGTGTCTGCCTACAGTGCAGGAGACTTGGGTTCGATCCCTGTGTTGGGAAGATCCTCTGGAGAAGAAAATGGCAACCCACTCCAGTACTCTCACCTTGAAAATCCCATCAACGGAAGAGCCTGATAGTTTACAGTCCTTGGGGTCACAAAGAGTCAGACACGACTGAGCTACTTCACCTTTCACTTTATCACTTTTTAGTTTACTTCAGAAGTGGGTGTTAGAAGGGTTGTTATTTGGAAGTGTTATGTATGTGTTAGCTACTCAGTCATGTCCAGATGGAGTGGAGGGATGTTATCTGAATTAGAGGGTAGCTGTAACTCTTGTTGTGGGTAAGGTTCATAACATAGCTGCAAAGAGAAATATTTTGTGGAGTTTCATGTGTGTGTGTGTGTGTGTGTGTGTGTGCGCGTGCACACGTGCACATGCACATGCGCATGAGTGTGTGCATGTGTATGGTATATTCCTTTGTGGCTCAGGTTCAGTTGGGCTCAAGCTTTGGCATTCATTGGTTTCCTGTTGATAAAACCAGCATAAGCAAATGGAATATTTCCATTATGTTCAAATTGTTTCCGAACATTAAATACAGTAGCAGATTCATGTTTCCAGACAAGTGTGTTGGAGGGGTGCATGCAACCCCCTCACCTGCATCTTAGCCTGCAGTAAGATGACCTCTGAGTTCTGCTTTCTGTTTGCAGAAGGAGCATAACTGCAGAGGTGCTCTTAGCTCAGATTTTAGTGTTATTACTCTTTAGTTAGATTCTGGCTCTATTTTGTGTTTGTCAAATACCTCAAAATATTTTTCAAACATTTCTGTTTGGGAAAAACTTAAAATATAATTTGCCAGTTGATTTTTTTAACACATTGAACAAATAAAAATTCAGTCCTTATGTTTCTCATTAATTTTTGTACAATTAGATGAAATACTGCTTTCAAAGAATTTGCTGAGTAAACAAGCAGCCTCATAATCATATGTATATTTCCTTTAAAAAATGTCATCTCAGCTCTTCCCAAGAGCCTTTGATACTGTGAAGTTGACCTTCAAACTGAATAACATGTTTCAAACTTGTTTTGACTGAGGTATATCTAGATTTCATGGACTCATTTTGCAGTATTCTTTAAGATCAATTGTACAAAAAAAGTGGTAAGAGTGTTGGTACTCTTCTGGGGATTGACTGATTGATTCCTTCCTTTCTTCATTCCTTCCCTTACTCACTTTTTTCATGCTTTGCATAAACCTTTATTGAAAGCCTGTTATATGACAGATTATTCACTAAGATCCCACAAAAAGTATCTTACCTGTTGGTGAATGCAAATAAATGAATGATTGCAAACTCTTTGTGTGCTAAGTCACTTCAGTCATGTCCAACTCTTTGGCACACCATGGACTGTAGCCCACCAGGTTCCTCTGTCCATGCAGAACCTCCAGGCAAGAATACTGGAGTGAGTTACCATTTCCTCCTCCAGGGGATCTTCCTGACACAGGAGTCAAACCCTGTCTCTTATATCTCCTGCATTGGCAGGCAGGTTCTTTACCACTAGCACCATCTTGGAAGCCCCTAAAAACTAACCCTTTAGATGGCCAATATGCTGGTGTCCTGTACGTGGGACGATCAGAGGAGAATATCTACATTGTTAAGACCACATCTCTCTCCATGGGCCCCATCTGAGCAGGATCAAAGAAGACTTAGAAAGACTATCTACCACATTTAGGGAAGACTGGAAGGGTAGCTATTGAAGGAAATGTCAGATTCAAGATGTACAAGATTGAGGGCTATACTCTATTATTTCAGAGAACAGATATGAATTATTAAGATTAGTAACTCATTTTCCAAAGACTCATGCAAACAGGAGTGAGACAAATCTAAATTATTACATCCCTCTGAATAAAACTATTATGAGTCTTTAGAAATTGAAGATGTGAGAGCAAACAGTGTTCCCTATTTTAAATAGTCTCCCCTTTATCAAAGAAGCTCACTAGCCATAACTTGAAACTTTGCTCAAGTGGCTGATTAAAGAAATGAAGTGATAGTTGGAATTTGAGTTAGAGAAATTTGGGCAAAAATTTTGGCCACACTATTTTCTAGATTTCTGACCTTGGACAAACTATAAAACATGTCTGAACTTGAGTTTCCCCAACTAAGAAAGATATTTAACTTAGTCTTTTCAAGGTTTGTGTGAGGAGAAGATGAAATACCACGTGGAAACAATGAGTACCAGCCTTGTTCAGAGCAGGTAGCTAATAAGTAGTAGCTAATGAATTTTTTTCTCTCTCTCCTCTTTTGTTCTAGACAACTGTGATGACCCATTAGCATCCTTGCTCTCTCCAATGGCTTTTTCCAGTTCCTCAGACCTTACTGGTACTCACAGCCCAGCTCAGCTCAACCGAAGAGTTGGTGAGTAGGTGGCAAACTCTAAAGGCAAGTGCTGAATAAGCACACAGACCTCTCAATGTTCTGGAATCATGTCCAAGGGATGTGTTCAAGAGAAGAATGGGTAGAGAGAGATTAAAATGGAATAAAGCCATGCTTCCCAGCACATAATGCATATTCAAAGTATACTGGTTAGTGTTCCCCTAAATCCTCCTTATTTTTCTTTGTTTATCATAAGAGGCCTTTGTGAAAAAAATTTTTAATTTTCTTTATTTTTATATTTCATTCAACATAAATAACTATCAAATATATTATTATTATAGCATTTTATCATAGCAAGAATGAAATCTATCAAGATTTTTTCTTCAGTAGTTTTAATTTTTACAATAAAATAACTGTTTATAGTTTTAAATATAAAAAAATAGTATTAAGTGAAAGCTTTTAAATTCAAAAATACATAATGCAACCCTCCAGAGATAGCTATGGTTAAAAGCTGACTGTATTCTTACAATATATGAGCAAAGGAAGAGCAGATACTTTTAACTAATGTTATATGAAATACCTTTAACAAGTATGGTGATGGATATCTAGA
>SJYC01046884.1:0-20027 GCA_006408675.1 Madoqua kirkii | reverse complement strand
TCTCTTGAATTTCCAACTTGATATTATTTCTACAAGGCAACTTTTAACATGCTAGTCAGTCAGTCACCAATCTGATGTTGCTAAGTTAATAATCTGCAAAGTGACAAGCTCTGCAATTCATCAGTTTACTACTCTGACTTAAAACATTGTAACTTAAAGATAGAGTAGTGAAATTAAAAGCTGGAAAACTCACGACATATATTTGTCTAGTGATTGGAAATGTACTACTGTATTGACAATGAATGTCACACCCAAGTGGAAAGAAGTTGCATTTTAATAGTGTATGGCTTGGTGGATATTCTTGCTTTGTTTAACAAGCAGTTCATTTGCTCATATCCTCTGGAAGATGGCTTTTACCTAAGACATTGTGAAAATGGTATTAAAAAGATGAGCTAAGAAAAATAAATAAATTTTAGAAAGATGAGATAAGGATTACTGAATCCACTATATGGGCTGAAAATGGTGACACATAACTAACACTAAGGAAGCAGAATAGTTGATATGAATGTTCAATTCATCTTTCTCTAAGATTCAAGTTTGCTGCTGCTGCTGCTAAGTTGCTTCAGTCATGTCCAACTCCGTGTGACCCCATAGATGGCAGCCCACCTGGCTCCCTGATCCCTGGGATTCTCCAGGCAAGAATACCGGAGTGGGCTGCCATTTCCTTCTCCAATGCATGAAAGTGAAAAGTGAAAGTGAAGTTGCTCAGTCGTGTCCGATTCTTCATGACCCCACAGACTGCAGCCTACCAGGCTCCTCCATCCATGGGATTTTCCAGGCAAGAGTACTAGAGTGGGGTGCCATCACCTTTTCCGAGATTCAAGTTTAAATGCCCCTTATCCTATGGTTCTCCCTTCCCTAGGGCCCATTCCAAGTGGTTCAGACTACACTTATCTGACTTATAGTATTCATTAGTGCAGTCAGTTGATTATGTCTGGATTTTATTTTTCAAATCAATATACATTTTTTAATAAAAATCCATATTTTATAAAATAATTTTTATCATTTGTTTTGCTAAGGACTTGCTTCTAATAAATCTCCTCCACAAATATATCCAGAGCAATTAGTCATTATCCCTGGGATATATTTCTGTGGGTAATTGAGAGGGTAAGTAACAGAAAACTCACTAGTGTGAAAAATTCACTAGATTAAAAAATACTAAATTAATTGAACTAGGCACATGGAAGTTGAGAAGTGTCTGTACTTCTATTTCTTGAACATTGTGGTAATTACAAGGGTATTCACCCTGAAATCATTTAAGCTAAATATTTACTGGGTGAGATTTGTCTATATCTGTGTTTTATTTCAAAGTTTTAAGAATTAAAAATAAAATCTATTACTCTCAGTTCAATTCAGTCCAGTTAGGTGGTTCAGTTGGGTTCGACTCTCTGAGAACCCATGAATTGCAGCACGTCAAGCCTCCCTGTCCATCACTAACTCCTGGAGTTCACTCAAACTCATGTGCATCAAGTCAGTGATGCCATCAGCCATCTCATCCTCTGTTGTCCCTTTCTCCTCCTGCCCCCAATCCCTCCCAACATCAGAGTCTTTTCAAATGAGTCAACTTTTGGCATGAGGTGGCCAAAGTATTGGAGTTTCAGCTTTAGCATCAGTCCTTCCAAAGAACACCCAGGACTGATCTCCTTTAGAATGGACAAGTTGTCTCTCCTTGCAGTCCGAGGGACTCTCAAGCGTCTTCTCCAATATCACAGTTGAAAAGCATCAATTCTTCTACACTCAGCTTTCTTCACAGTCCAACTGTCACTCACATCCATATATGTTGACTAGACAACCTTTGTCGGCAAAGTAATGTCTCTGCTCTTGAATATGCTATCTAGGTTGGTCATAACTTTCCTTCCAAGGAGTAAGCGTCTTTTAATTTCATGGCTGCAATCATCATCTGCAGCGATTTTGGAGTCCAAAAAAATAAAGTCTGCCACTGTTTTCGCTATTTCCTCATCTATTTGCCATGAAATGATGGGACCTGATGCCATGATCTTAGTTTTTCTGAGTATTGAGCTTTAAGCCAACAGTTTCACTCTCCACTTTCACTTTCACCAACATCAAGAGGCTTTTTAGTTCCTCTTCACTTTCTGCCATAAGGGTGGTATCATTTGCTTCTCTGAGGTGACTGATATTTCTCCTGGCAATCTTGATTCCAGCTTGTGCTTCTTCTAGCCCTGCTTATAAGTTAAATAAAAGTAAGTTCTCATGGGAGGACAGGCTCCAGGGCTGATGAATTCAGTTAAATGATGTCATCCTCAGTATCAGCATCAGTCTGGAGCTAATAAGCTGTCCAAATTCTGTTGACCAGACACATCAATGTTCTGGGAAACAAAGAGACCATGACTTGGTTTTAAGCCATCAAATTGTCATTCCTCAGAATAGCAGTATAATGAGCATCACCAAGGAATAAATGAGAAAATGTAGATTGTCTGTATATTTATGTATATTTATTATAGATGAAATCTACAATAAATGCATATTTATTCCATACCACCTGAATCAGAAACTTTGGCAGTAGGACCCAGAAATCTCTATTTTTTCAAGCTCTCTATGTGATTCTGATGTGCTGAGGTCTGAGAACCACAACTTGGGGCATGAAACTCTTCCCAGCCCCAACCTCTCCCAACCACTCTTCTGCTGCCTCATCAGCAGGTTGTCTGTTCACTTTAAACCCAACCACAGTTAAAAGTGATGGAGTTACCTTGCTTGGCCTTAGACTAATTACATGATTTGGAGTAAGAGAATACATGGTGATGTCTCTTTTCTCACTTTTCTCTCATAAGCTGTATATCTTGCTATTTTTTGGGCTATCTTGCACATCACCAATCAAAAAAATAATTTCCTGATGGAAATTTGAACTGAAGCCAGAGGGCTTTTTTCTTTTCTTTGAACCTAAGATGACACTCTTGTGGTAACAGTGACACTTCTTAACCATTTTGTGCCCATGGTCATGAAACCAATGAGTTGACATATATTATCTTAATCCTTGATAAAGTAGATATCAACTATACTATTTTCATAGAAGCAGAGAAATTAATTCTCAAACTCACAGAGTTGAAAATGACTCTTTCAACTGAGGAACAAGACTTAGACCAGTCACTGTCTTTCAAGCAAAATGGCCTCAGAAAACAAAAATTAAGGTAGCATACTAAACTGTGAAAAACACATGCTGCTCAGGAAAGAAAGCTTTAATTGACAGTGTCAACAACAGGAGATCTGCTGTGTTAAATAACTTTCAATTTAACTTTTCCATTTACCCTTTGAAGATTTTATGAGTCATTTTTGTTTTGTTTTGTTTGTTTTCTCTATATGTCTGAAAACAGATTGTCTTATCTGTCTGCTCAGTCTGCTACACTGTTTCATTCATAGGTGGAACTCAATAATCATATATTCATTACATTAAGAATAAATAATCCACTAAACATCCTCTAGGTCTGAGCAGGCAATGGATAGAGTTAAATTATATTGATTTGCCAAATTAAAATAGAGCTCAGCTTCCACTACTTCATAAGAGAAATTCTAACACAGTACTAGCCAACAGAAATTTATACAAAGATTGGAAATTCTATAACTGTTCAGACCAATTCAGTCGCTCAGTCATGTCCAACTCTTTGCGACCCCATGAATTGCAGCACGCCAGGCCTCCCTGTCCATCACCAATTCCCAGAGTTCACTCAAACTCATGTGCATCAAGTTGTTGATGCTATCCAGCCATCTCGTCCTCTGTCGTCCCCTTCTCCTCCTGCCCCCAATCTCTTCCAGCATCAGGGGTTTTTTTTTTTCCAATGAGTCAACTCTTTACAGCAGATGGCCAAAGTATTGGAGTTTCAGCCTCATCGTCAGTCCTTTGAATGAATACGCAGGACTGGTCTCCTTTAGGATGGACTGGTTGGACCTCCTTGCAGTTTAAGGGACTCTCAAGAGTCTTCTCTAACACCAAGATTCAAAAGCATCAATTCTTTGGTGCTCAGCTTTCTTCACAGTCCAACTCTCACATCCATGCATGAATACTGGAAAAACCATAGCCTTGACTAGACAGGCCATTGTTGGCAAATTAATATCTCTGCTTTTCAATGTGTTATCTAGGTTGGTCATAACTTTCCTTCCAAGGAGTAAGCGTCTTTTAATTTCAAGGCTGCAATCACCATCTGCAGTAATGTTGGAGCTCTCCCACCCCCCACAAAAAAAATAGTCAGCCACTTTTCCCCCATCTATTTGCCATGAAATGATAGGGCCAGATGCCATGATCTTAGTTTGCTGAATGTTGAGCTTCAAGCCAACTTTTGCACTCTCCTCTTTCACTTTCATCAAGAGGTTTTTTAGCTCTTTTTCACTTTCTGCCATAAGAGTGGTGTCATCTGCATATCTGAGGTTATTGATATTTCTCCCGGCAATCTTGATTTCAGCTTTTGCTTCTTCCAGCCCAGCATTTTTCATGATGTACTCTGCTGCTGCTGTTGCTGCTGCTGCTGCTGCTAAGTCGCTTCAGTTGTGTCCAACAATGTACGATCCCATAGACGGCAGCCCACCTGGATCCTCTGTCCCTGGGACTCTCCAGGCAAGAACACTGGAATGGGTTTTCAGTCCTTCTCCAATGCGTGAAAGTAAAAAGTGAAAGTGAAGTCACACTGCATATAAGTTAAATAAGCAGGGTGACAATATATAGCCTTAAGGTACTCCTTTTCCTGTTTGGACCAGTCTGTTGTTCCATGCCCAGATCTAACTGTTGCTTCCTAACCTGCATATAGATTTCTCAAGAGACAGGTCAGATGGTCTGGTATTCCAAATTATTTCATAATTTTCCACAGTTTATTGTGATCCACACAGTCAAAGGCTTTGGCATAGTCAAAAAAGTAGAAACAGATGTTTTTCTGGAACTCTCTTTTTTGATAATCCAGCGGATGTTGGCAATTTGATCTTTGGTTCCTCTGCCTTTTCTAAAACAAGCTTGAACATCTGGAGGTTCATGGTTCACATGTTGTTGAAGCCTGGCTTGGAGAATTTTGAACATTGCTAGTATGTGAGATGAGTACAATTGTGTGGTAGTTTGAGCAATCTTTAGCATTGCCTTTTTTAAGGATTGGAATGAAAATTGACCTTTTCCAGTCCTGTGGCCACTGCTGAGTCTTCCAAATTTGCTGGCATATTGAGTGCATCACTTTCACAGCATCATTTTTCAGCAGCTTAAACAGCTCAACTAGAATTCCATCACCTCTAATAGCTTTGTTTATAGTGATGCTTCCTAAGGCCCACTTGACTTCACATTCCAGGATGTCTGGCTCTAGGTGAGTGATCACACCATTGTGATTATTTGGGTCATGAAGATCTTTTTTGTACAGTTTTTCCATGTGTTCTTGCCACCTTTTCTTAATATCTTCTGCTTCTGTTAGGTCCATACCATTTCTGTCCTTTATCAAGCCCATCTTTGCATGAAATGTTCCCTTGATGTCTCTAATTTTCTTGAAGAGATCTCTAGTATTTCCCATTCTGTATAACTGTGCTGCCTAACAAAATAGCCACTAGCTACACATGGCTATTGAAATATGGCTAATACCACTTAGGAACTGAAGTTTCCATTTAAGTAAAATTAAATTTAAATAGACATAGTTAGCTAGTGCATACCATATTGAACAATGTAGTTCTAGAATCTTTCCAAGTTTGATATATGTGACCTTCTCACCTAAGTATCTAAAAGTGCCTGGTTGTTTTATTTGTATATGAATCAGTCCTTGTCCTACAAGGGGCATAAATGTTAGATATCCTCCTTGGGACCAAACTTTACATTTTTGGAATTCCAATATTCTCCTGCTTACCTTTCTCACTTCTTATGTAACTTCTGAACTTTGAAATGTGCAGCCAGATACATTTTTCTCATCCATGAGGACCTTCATGGCTCTACTCTTTATAAGGGGACATAGTTATAGCAGGACATCACAAAGAAACTGTCTAAGTGAAGAGGATCAGAACCCTTCCAAGCAATAATACAACTCTCTTCCATAAATACAGGCAGATGTGTCCAAGGAGACACACTGTCTCAAAGGCTATTAGTGTCTGTATTCCTTGGACTTCACCACTTCAATATAAGAACAAGACCTTAAGAGCTGAGCTGAGATGTGAATTGTTGTTCAAATTATCTGGGGTAATGATCCAGAGACAGTTTTTGCTGGAAGATGGCAGATGGTGGAGGAAGCTAGCAAGATATGTGATCTCAACTGAAGTCTAGGGATACCAAAGTGGAAGTTCTAGACCACAAATTGCACCATGAATATCAGTTGCCTGAGGCATTGGGAACCACAGTTAGAACCTTGTTCAGTTCAGTTCAGTTCAGTTCAATCGCTCAGTCGTGTCCAACTCTTTGTGACCCCATGAATCGCAGCACGCCAGGCCTCCCTGTCCATCACCAGCTCCTGGACTTCACTCAGACCAACATCCATCGAGTCAGTGATGCCATCTAGCCATCTCATCCTCTGTCATCCCCTTCTCCTCCTGCCCCCAATCCCTCCCAGCATCAGAGTCTTTTCCAGTGAGTCAACTCTTCGCATGAGGTGGCCAAAGTACTCATCCGTAATTGGGGTACACTAGGATGGGAAGCGATAGCAGATAGAAGAAGGAACAGACAGTTCTAGTTGTCAGTGAGCACATAGCTGGAGATTGACTCCATCTGCTGAAGGGAATCAGAGTGGAGCCCTAAGGACAAGCCCAACAGAACTACTTCTGACCCCAATAACTATACCTTTTCTTCTCTGCCTTCTTGACTTTCTATGTCTTAAACATGGCTATGTCTTCCAGGAACCTTCAATCAATACTTGACCCCAGTGTCTTCCAGGTTTGTTGATATAAGCCAAAGTGCATCCTACACAGTGGGATTGAGCTCACACACAGGGCTGGCTGGCTTGTGGATGCACCATGGATTAACTTCCCTTTGTTCCTTGCCTCATCTCCATTACCCTCACCTGGCTTCCTAGGGTCAAGTTCCCAAGTGAACTGCTTACACTCAACTCCATGTCTCCTAGTTGACTTCTGAAGACAAACTAAGTAACCCACATAGAGTGCAAGCTTTCTCCTGCCTCCATCCCTTCTAGGGATTCCTTAATTATGATAACAGGGTCTCATTTGGATCCAAATTCTCCCTTTCACATGAATCTCCTTTTATGATTTTCCTTTTTTCTCCATATACATTGGCCTCAGCATGGTCAAAAGCCAAATGAAAATATGCTCAACATCTCTAATTATTGGAGAATTGCAAATCAAAACTACAATGAGTTATCACCTCATACCTGTCAGAATGGCTGTCATTAAAAAAAATCTACGAATAATAAATGCTGGAGCAGGTGTAGTAAAAAGGAAACCCTCCTACAGTATTTGTGGAAGTGTAAATTGGTACAGCCACTATGGAAAACAGTATGGAGATTCCTTGAGAAACTAAAAATAAAACTACCATATGACCCAGCAATCCTGCTCCTGGTCATAAACCTGGAGAAGATCATATTTTGAAAAGATACTTGCCCCCTAATGTTTATTTCAATGCTGTTTGCAATAGCCAAGACAAGGAAACAATCTAATTGTTCAATAACAGATGGATGGATAAAGAAAAAGAGGTACAACAGTAGAATAATATTCAGCCATAAAAAGAATGAAATAATGTCATTAGTAGCAACATTGGGTGGACCGAGAGCTTATCATACTAATTTCAGTAAGTCAGACAGACATAGACAAATGTCATAAGATATCACTTATAAGCAAAAGCCAATTAAAATGATACAGGTGAATTTATTTACAAAATAGAAACAGACTCACTGACCTGTGAGAAATCAAAATTATGATTATCAGAGGGGAAACATAGAGGAAAATAATAAATTAGCAGTTTGAGATTAACACATACATATTACTCTATATGAGACTTCCCAGGTGGCTCCATGTTAAAAAAAATCTGCCTGCCAATGCAGAAACTGTCAGCTCGATCTCTGAGTCAGAAATATTCCCTGGAGAAGGGAATGGTAACCCACTACAGTGCTCTTGCCTGGGAAATCTCATGGACAGAGGAGCCTGGCAAGGTAGAGTCCATGGAGTCACAAGAGTCATACAGGACTTAGTGACTAATCCACCATCACCCAGTACTATATATAAAATATATAATCAAGAAGGACTTATTATCTAGCACAGGGATCTCTACTCAATATTCTGTATTAACATATAAGGTAAAATAATCTAAAAAAAGTGGAAATTGATATGTATACATATGTGTGTGTGTGTGTGTGTGTGTGTGTATTCAGTTCAATTCATTTCAGTCATTCAGTCATGTCTGACTCTTTGCAAGCCTATGTACTGAAGTACACTAGGCCTCCCTGTCCATCACGAACTCCCGGAGTTTACTCAAACTCATGTCCATCGAGTTGATGATGCCATCCAACCATCTCATCCTCTGTCATCCCCTTCTCCTCCCACCTTCAATCTTTCTCAGCATCAGGGTCTTTTCTAGTGAATCAGTTCTTCATATCACGTGGCCAAAGTATTGAAGTTTCAGCTTCAGCATCAGTTCTTCCAATGAATATTTGGGACTGATTTCCTTAGGATGGACTGGTTGGATCTCCTTGCAGTCCAAGGGGCTCTCAAGAGTCTTCTCCAACACCACAGTTCAAAAGCATCAATTCTTCAGTATTCAGCTTTCTTTATAGTTCAACTCTCTTATCCATACATGACTATTGGAAAATATATAGCTTTTACTAGACAGACCTTTGTTGGCAAATTAATGTCTTTGCTTTTTAATATGCTGTCTAGGTTGGTCATAATTGTTCTTCCAAGGAGCAAAGTCTTTATATTTCATGTCTGCAGTCATCATCTGCAGTGATTTTAGAGTCCAAAAAAATAAAGTCTGTCAGTGTTTCCCCATCTATTTGCCATGAAGTGATGGGACCGGATGCCATGATCTTACTTTTATGAATTTTGAGTTTTAAGCCAACATTTTTACTTTCCTCTTTCACTTTCATCAAGAGGCTCTTTAGTTCTTCTTCACTTTCTGCCATGACAGTGGTGTCATTTGCATATCAGGTTATTGATATTTCTCCCAGCAATCTTGATTCTAGCTTGTGCTTCATTCAGCCAAGCATTTCTCATGATATACTCTTCATATAAGTTAAATAAGCAGGGTGACAATATACAGCCTTGATGTACTCCATTCCCTATTTGTAACCGTCTCTTATTCCATGTCCAGTTCTAACTGTTGCTTCCTGTCCTGCATGCAGGTTTCTCAAGAGGCAAGTCAGGTGGTCTGGTGTCCCCATCTCTTGAAGAATTTTCTACAGTTTGTTGTGATCCACACAGTTGAAAGCTTTGAGTAATCAACAAAGCAGAAGTAGATGTTTTTCTGAAACTCTCTTTCTTTTTTGCTGATCCAATGGATGTTGGCAGTTTAATCTCTGGTTCTTATGAGCCATGCAGTGTAGGGCCACCCAAGATGGACAGGTCATGGTGGAGTGTTCTGACAAAAAGTGGTCCACTGGAAAAGGGTATGGCAAACCACTTCAGCATTCTTGCCTTGAGAACCCCATGAAAAATATGAAAATGCAAAAAGATAAGACACTGAAAGATGAACTCCTCAGGTTGGTAGGTGCCCAGTATGCTACTGGAGATCAGTGGAGAAAAAACTCCAGAAAGACTGAAAAGATGGAGCCAAAGCAAAAACAACACCCAGTTATGGATATGACTGATGATGGAAGTAAAGTCTGATTCTGTAAAGAGCAATATCGCATAGGAACCTGGAATGTTAGGTCCATGAATCAAGGCAAATTGAAAGTAGTCAAACAGGAGATGGCAAGAGTGAAAATAGACGTTTTAGGAATCGGTGAACTAAATTGCACTGAAATGGATGAATTTAACTCCAGTGACTATTATATCTACCGTGGGCAAGAATCCCTTAGAAGAAATGGAGTAGCCATCATAGTCAACAAGAAGTCTGAAATGCAGTACTTGGATGCAATCTCAAAAAAGACAGAATGATCTCTGTTCATTTCCAAGGCAAACCATTCAGTATGACAGTAATCCAAGTCTATGCCCAGACTGGTAATTCTGAAGAAGCTGAAGTTGAACGGTTCTATGAAGACCTACAAGACCTTCTACAACTAACACCCAAAACAGATGTCCTTTTCATTATAGGAGGCTTGAATGCAAAAACAAGAATTCAAGAAACACCTGGAGTAAAAGGCAAATTTGGCCTTGGAGTACAGAATGAAGCAGGGCAAATGCTAATAGAGCTTTGCAAGAGAAAGCACTGGTCACATAAATATGACTTACTTTGCTATACACCTGAAACTAACACAACACTGTAAACCAACTATTTGTTTTTCTTGTTTTAGTTGCTGAGTCATCTGACTCTTTTGTGACCCCATGGACTGTAGTCCAACAGGTTCTTCTGTCCATGAGATTTCCCAAGCAAAAATACTGGAGTGGATTGCCATTTCCTTCTCCAGAGGATCTTTACCACCCAGAGATTGAATCTGTTTCTCCTGCATTGGCAAATGGATTCTTTATCACTGAGTCACCAGGGAAGCAAACCAACTACACTTAAATATCAAATAAAAATTCAAGAAATAGGGCAACTCCAGATCTTCCTACTAGTTTTTACACATTTTGAAGTGCACAGGGTGTTTGATTGAATTCTTACTTACTTTTCCTCCAAGAGGCTCCCTAGTCCCTAAATAAATGTGTGAATAGAAGTGTTGGAGTCCTGCCAGAGCCATCCAGCAACATCTAGATCCTACCAGACATGTCCATGGGCAAAATGATAAACCTCAGTTACCAGCCAGTGTGAAATTGGCCAGTTTCAGCCAATAGCCTTCCAGTGTCAAAAGTCCTTTCCCAGCCACATGTCCTGTTCTACATGGAAGATCATCATGTGATGTATCTAGGTATTAAGGTTATGAGCATGTTTGTGAACCTTGATTTTACTCTTACTCACACTGTATAAAGTGTACTATTCATAGGAGAGTCCCAGTGGAGACCTGTGTATAACATTTTGTGCTCATTTCCAATGTTTGACATCAATCCAGTCTCATTTCCCTTTCTGAGTTAGAAGTGGAAATCAGTGTAGAAATGGAGGTAGTTCTGCCTTCTCTACCAGTTTTTCTGTTATGTGAGTGGAGCCTAGCCTAGCATGTAAAGTTAGGTATAAGTACCATGGTTTGCAAGGTCGAATAGGGAACTGGATTTCTTCTCTTACTTAAACCGTGCTTAGAATTCTCCCTAAGAATAGCTACTTGTTTACTTAAAATATTGATCCCTGTTGAAACTTCAGGTAGGGTTGAGAAATCTGCAAAAGTTGGTTGGAGATTAGTGTCTCATATAGTCTGGGTAAGCTAGGTAACCCTTTAAGCCTGGCTTATTCCCTGGTAAATGGAAGTTAAAATACTATTGCTGATGGCTATAAGAATCAAGTGAGACACTGAAAAAGAGGTGAAGGGTAGATTATGTTTCTAGAGACAATTGCTATTATAAACAAGGAAGAAGGTGAGCATGCTCTGTCTATTTTGCTGAGAGGCCATGCAGCTGACTGGTTAAGAACTTTGCTCTGAGTCCCAGTTTTCTGAGTGTGAATTCCCTGTTCTGCCACTGATAATTGTGTGATCTTGGAAAAGCTGACCAACAATTCTGGCTTCAGCTTTTCCTTCTGTTAAGTGGGAATAGTGATACTAGTATCAACCATGCAGAGCTCCTGGGATGGGAAGTGAGGTCATGGTTATCAAGTGCTTGCAGCTGTATTGTGCACTGAGAAAGGACTATCCTACAGTCAACTAATATTGTGAGTGAGTGAACACTCAAGGACATATAGAAAAGGTATGACGATCAGAAGCAAAAGGATTAATTGATAGTGAGAAAAAAAAAATTGTCCAAGCAAGAACAGATATGAGTATTTCTGAATTCACAAATTCTGAGATTTCCTTTTTAAGTCTGACTTTAAGTTACCATCTGTTTTTAGGGGTGAGGGATTGGGGATCAAATTGGAGGAGTGTCCATCTTTAGATCCAGAGGCAATTTCATGTTGCTTTTTTGTTTGTAATCTTCAAGAATAGCGTATTGGGTTTAAAATAACTTGGATCATGAAACAAATGAAGAATTCTACTCTTCTCAGTAAAATAGTAGAACTGAAACTTCAGAAGCGCTTTCATCCTGTGTCTCCCAAACCACTCAGCCTGTCATGAATACCTTTCTCAAGATACAGATTTCTGGGTTAGGCCCCTGCATCAGTTATCAAGGAGTGAGCCAAAAGATTTGTCAACTTCACAAGCACTCCAGGTGTTTTCTGATGATGGAGAACATTTGAGAATCTCATCCAATCTAACCTCAGGACCTGAGCTGGATCTTGAACCAGAACTCTTAGATTTCATTTCCATCTTCTCCCCTAAAGTAAAATCACATAGCATGTAGAGTATGATGCTTGGGGTGTGCTAAAAGCAAACTAAATGATAATCTTCAAATTATTCAGGATCCCATGTTTTAGATTCTATACAAATCTAAGATGAAGTTATTTTTCCCTTCTTTTCCTTTGAAATTTCATTAAATTCCTTTCAATTCAAAATGTAGAATTTGTGGGAATTGTAACTACTGATTATTGATACAGCAGCCACAATTACAGAGATCCTGCCTAAGTTAACACCTGCAACATGCCAAGTGCAGGTTTCTCTGTGTATGTTACATCTCAACCTGGAGAACAATTAAGAAATAGAAAGCTAGTGTGGGTACAATGTGTCTTAAGAGTAACTGAAAATAGTATATTCAGGCTACTCTCATCATTTGTGAAAACACATTTATTGTTTGGTGAAAGGAGCAAAATTTTTTGCCATAGTAACCACAGCAACCCTGAGTGTCTTGCCTGTTAGCTGTAATGCTGGGAGCATCTTCAAAACTAGGGGAAAAGCCTTGGCAATTATCACCCACAGAGTGACCCTTCATTTTAAGAGCTTAGGCTGAAGCTCTTGGGTTTGCAAACTACTTGATATGTTAATGAATACTAACGTTAATTATTCCAATTTGGTTAATTTGGGGAGGATTAATAAGCTATGGTGAAGAAGGCAATGGCAACCCACTCCAGTACTCTTGCCTGGAAAATCCCATGGACGGAGGAGCCTGGTAGGCTGCAGTCCATGGGGTCGCTAAGAGTCGGACACGACTGAGTGACTTCACTTTCACCTTTAACTTTCATGCTTTGGAGAAGAAAATGGTAAACCACTCACTCCAGTGTTATTGCTTGGAGAATCCCAGGGATGGGGGAGCCTGTGGGTTGCTGTCTATGATGTCGCACAGAGTTGGACATGACTGAAGCAACTTAGCAGCAGCAGCAGCAGCAGCAGCAATAAGCTATGATTTTCTACTGTGGGCAAAAGGAAGCTGTGATTTTCTTCAGACAAATTTGAAGGAATATTTTCATCATTACTCAGCCCCTGTCTTGTTTTGTGTGGGTTTGGTTTGGGTCAATCTTTTGTGATTTTATTCTTTGCAAGATAGTGGGGAAAATGATTTCTTTCTTTCTTCTATCACTGACATAAATTGCTGTCATATATAACTATAATAAGTATACTTAGAATAAATGAAGGGAAAACACTAAAGTGGACAGGGAAATCTAATTGTAGACACAGGGGTAAAGGGAAATAGGTAAGGTTTGAGAATTTTTGTATCAAAAATTGTGATGGTCACACAGTTTTATATTATACCACTGGTTCTCAAGTCACTACATATATTCTTCATGCAGTAAGCAATGTAAAAATGAGTCTTGGTTTATAGAAAACATGCTGATAATAAAAATTAGGTTATATGCAAAAAGCATAAAAGAATAAAATTACTCATATTTTCATCTCTCAGAAGAAATCACCATACATATTTCTTTTTTATCGTGCTTTAATATTGTTGAGGTGATACAACTGACAAAACTTTGCTTTTTTTCACTCAAGAAGAGACAGGTGTCATGAAATGGGCAGCAGGAAAAATTGAGTTGAAATAAAGAGTAGGTTGAGAATAATTGTAGATTTCTTGGAAAAATAATATCTCCTCCTACTTGGGCCTCCCTGTCAGTTTTGAGAAGGTGAGAGAGGATAGAATCGATTGGGAACCGTGTACATATTCGTTACTGCAATGTTGATTGATAAAAATATACTTCTTGAACTGGCAGCTCAGAATTTCTACTCGAATGTCTCCTCCCTGTGTTTTCCTTCCTATTGATTTTTGGGCTGTTAGAATGTTTTTCTGTTATATAATTGTCTCAAATAGCAGTGCTAGAGTCCTGAGTCCCAGGTGTTCTACAAATGCTGGATCTCAGTTTCCTCAACTATAATATAGGCATTATTCTATTTTGCACAAGATATTCTATATGCATTAAGGTAGGTTAAACTGCAGTGTCAAATAGATTTCAACATGCAATAGCTTAAACAAAATAAGTCTTTAGTTCTCGTTAATAATGTAGTTAACATGTGATGGTGCAAGAATCTAACATTTTTCCATACTGAGATCCTGACAGCTTCTAGGTCCTTGTTGGCTGCTTCCATCAGTGGTGACAGGAAAAAGCAAGTAGGGAAGAGACCGGATGCCCTGCAGGAGGCATATCTGCTTTCCACTCACATTTTTATTGGAAAGAATTTGTCCATAATGATATAACTTGAATGGTATTGGGAGCTGAAAAGTGCAGTTAATCCATCCACCTTCCATAGTCCTATTACTACAAAAGGAGGAGATACTGGATATTAGTGAATATCCAGCACTGTATTTACATCTTGCAAAACACTGAATAAAAGACATTACAGAGTGAGAACTGAGCACACTTCCTTTCTTTCTTTCCCTGCGTTTGAAACTACTCAGAGGAGTAAAAAAAAAATTATTATCAAACAAAAGGTTAAAAGTACAGTTGCTGAAATTTGGCCAGATTGACTCTCAGAGAATGACTTGGATGAAGTAAAAAATAAATAGCTTTTTTGAAGGCCCATGTTTATTGAAGAAGTCCAGGCAACTAGTGCTTAAAAGACCTGAATACCCAAAGGATTTCAGAGACAGGTTTTTAAAGACAAGGTGAGAGAGGGAGGTCCTATGTGGGTAACCAGCTCATGGATATTCTTCTGATTGGTTGGTGGTGAGATAATTGTGAGTCAGCATCATCAAATTTCTGGTTCTAACTAGTCTTGAGTCTACATGCTTATGAACAGCATATCATGAATTTCTTCCACCTGGTGGGGATTGCGACCCCATGGACTACCAGGCTCCTCCACCCATGGGATTTTCCAGGCAAGGACACTGGAGTGGGTTGCCATGTCCTTCTCCAATGCATGAAAGTGAAAAGTGAAAGAGAAGTCACTCAGTCGTGTCCAACTCTTAGCGACCCCATGGACGGCAGCCTATCAGGCTCCTCCACCCATGAGATTTTCCAGGCAAGAGTACTGGAGTGGGTTGCCATTGCCTTCTCCATAAATATCTGCAAAACAGCTCAAAGAATGTGACTCAGACTATCTATAGTGCCTGAGGAGGAGCTAAAGGTCCTTGACTTTGTTTACTGGCTAAAGTGTTATTATTTTGCCTCACTTCATATTTTCCATTTTTTCTGTGTCATCTCATTTCTCTAATTAAATTTATTTGTCTGAAAGATTTGTCTACAGACAAATGACAGGCAGAAGATGTGGGGTTGGGGTAGGGGGTCTATTCTGAGAAGGCCTTATCAGGACCTCCTCAGTTAGAGTCATTGTTGTTTAGTGACTAAGTCATGTCAAACTATTTGTGACCCCATAGACTGTAGCACGCCAGGCTTCCCTGTTCTCCACTATCTTTTGCTGCTGCTGCTGCTGCTAAGTTGCTTCAGTAATATCCGACTCTGTGTGACCCCATTGAAGGGAGCCCACTAGGCTTCCCCATTCCTAGGATTCTCCAGGCAAAAACACTGGAGTGGGTTGCCATTTCCTTCTCCAATGCATGAAAGTAAATATTGAAAGTGAAGTCACTCAGTCCTGTCCAACTCTTAGTGACCCTGTGGACTGCAACCTATGAGGCTCCTCCATCCATGGATTTTCCAGGCAAGAGTACTGGAGAGTGGGGTGCCATTGCCTTCTCCACTATCTCCTAGAGTCTGATCAAATTCATATCCATTGAGTCTGTGATGTTATCTAACTATCTCATCCTCTATTGACCCCTTCTGCTTTTGCCTTTGATCATTCCCAGCATCAAGGTCTTTTCCAGGGAGTCAGTTTTTCACATCAGGTGGCCAAAATATTGGAGCTTCAACTTCAGCAGGAGTCTTTTTAATGAATATTTAGGGTTGATTTCCTTTAGAATTGACTGGTTACATCTCCTACTGTCCAAGGTACTCTCAAGGGTCTTCTCCAGCACTCCAATTCAAAAGCATCAATTCTTGCATCATAGTACTAGCTAATTATTGGGAGAAAATTGACTGATAACTGATAGAATATGTCTTATGGCCAAAGTAAGGCCCACTTCATGTCCTATGCCTGCTTTGTTCACAAGCCTGTTTTGAGATAGTGTCAAGCTCTCTCTGCAATGAGCAGCCAGGTAGGGGTCATAAAGTTCTCAGTACCAAGAATGGGTCCAACTGACTCCTCCAGAGATGGCAAGAATTTAGTCTGGGACATGACTAAAATGACTTTCAGTGACATAGGTTGAAATCAAAAAGGATTTATTGGTTAACCCTTCTAAATTAAAAAGCCAATGAGTCAGCCAATGCAATACTCTGAGTAAGGGTCTTAATAAAAGGTTCTTATTTCTTTTTTCTTTAGTTGAAGTAGAGTTGACTAACAATGGCGTGTTAGTTTCAAGTGTATAGCACAGTGAATCAGTTATATATATATCTATTTTTTCAAATTATTTTCTATTATAGTTTGTCACAGAACATTGAATATAGTTCCCTGTGCTATATATTAATAATAGATGTTTGTTCTCATAGTACATACTGTTAATCCCTAACTCTTAATTTATGCATCCCCCCTTTTCCCTTAACAGCCATAAATTTGTTTTCTATGTTGGCAAGTCTATTTTTGTTTTATATACTGCATTCATTTGTAACATTTTTTTAGATTCTACATATAAACAATATCCTATGATATTTGTTTTTGTCTGGTTTACATCACTTAGTTATGATAATCTCTAGGTCCATTCATGTTCCTGCAAATAGTATTATTCCATCCTTCTCTATGGCTGAGTAATATTCCATTCTATATACGTACCACATCTTCCTTATTCACTCTCATCAGTTGATGGACACTTATGTTGCTTACATATCTTGGTTATTGTAAATAATGCTACCTTGAACACTGGGGTGCATCCATAGCATAGACATTCTACAACAGGTCCCACTCAGGATTCAGATGCCTTGTAGACTCTTGAGTCAGTAAGAATGAATACATACCTCTTTGTTCTTATGTAAAATGAAAACAGAAAACTTAGGCTACAAGTCTTCCAAAGAAGGAAGAAATTATATAGATCTTCTGCAGAGTTCCAGTGTGTCACATGATAAAATTCCAGGGCCCAAAGGCTTAGGTTTATATGCTAGAAAGTTCCTGTGTATCAAACATATGGACTCACAGGGAGACCCACAGTTGGGACCTTCTCTTTCATGTTTCTCTGAGATGTTGCATGTGCTGTTTACTTGGCCCTTGGTTTCTGCAACTTTGTCTCACCTTGTTTGCTGGGAAAATGACCATGCTTCCTTCAGTTTGCAGCTCCACTATCACTGTCTCTTGGTCTTTCTGATCACCTACTGAGGCATTCTGTAATCTGTGCTTCTATTGAACCTTGTGTTTACTTCACTGAAGGTTTTCTTTCACATCACATTACATATTTTTGTTTGTGTGTTCCTCTGTCTCGTTACCCAGCACACTTCTGATGCTTAGCAAGGATCTTAGTGTTGTATGAGTGATCACTAACCTTTCAAAGACATAGTTAATGATCATGAATCTTTGCATCCACAGAAAATGTCTGGCCCATGGCAAATTCACAGCATGTATTTGGAGAGAGCTAAGAATCAGGGAAAAGAAAGAGAAGAATGAAAGAAGAAAGCAAAGAAGGGAACAAGAAAAGACCAGTCAGACAGAGGATATAAGTCATATTAAAGGTTAAGGTTGTAAAAAATAGAAAGTAGATAAAATAAATCCCATTAGGAATCCAGAAGAAGAAAACTATAATAATAGACAAAAAAGGGAAAAAATCGTAGAAGAAACATTTGAGTTGAATCTTAAACCACAGAAGAGAATTTAGTAGAAGGGAGCAATGAAAATTGGGTCAAGAATGTTTTGTGCATCACTGTTTACAATAGCCAAGACATAGAAGCAGCCTAAATATCCATTGACAGATTAATGGATAAAGAAGATGTGGTTTATGCATACAAGGGAATACTACTCAGCCATAAAAAGAATGAAATAATGTCATTTGCCATTTGGGTGGACCTAGAGATTATCATAGGGCTTCCTTGGTAGCTCAACTGGTAAAGAATCCACCTGCGATTAAGGTGACCCCAGTTCAATTCCTGAGCCAGGAAGACCCCTAGAGAAGGAATGGGCTGCCCACTCCAGTATTCATGGTCTTCCCTGGTGTTTCAGATGGTAAAGAATCACTTGCAGTGTGGGAGACCTGGGTTCAATCCCTGGGTTGGGAAGATCCCCTGGAGGAGGGCATGGCAACTCACTTCAGTATTCTTGCCTGGGAAATCCCATGGATAGAGGAGATTGGCAGGCTAGAGTCTATAGGGTCACAAAGAGTTGGACATTACTGAGTGACTAAGCACAGCACAGCAGAGAGATTATCATACAAAGTGAAGTCAGAGAAAGATAAATATAATATGATATCACTTACATGTGGAATATAAAAAAGTCATATAGATGACTGTATATACAAAACAAAAATAGACTTACAGACATAGAAAACAGTCATGGTTACCAAGGGAAAACATGGTGGAGGGGGATAAATCAGGAATTTTGGAATAGCATACAGATCGTACACTATATAGGACCTATTGTATAGCACAGGGAACTCTACTCAATATTCTGTGATAACCTAATTGATTTAACCGATAAGGGGAAATAATCTGAAAAAAATGAATATATGTATAACTGAATCACTTTGCTGCACTCCAGAAACTAATGCAACATTATAAATCAATTTATAATCCAATAAAATTTTTTTAAGTACCAGGGGTTTATGAAGAGAGGTAGGACATATTTGGGGGTTATAAAGATGTTTTAGCTGAACATTGTTTTTTTGCTTTGTTTTGTTTTTCTCTTTGAGAGGTGAAAGTCATGGCTCTGTGAGATGTTGCTACAGCTCTCTCTCTCTGATCCTGTTCCAGGAACTGGCGGTTGGTCCCCAGCAGATTCCAATGCTCAGCAGTGGCTCCAGATGGACCTGGGAAACAGAGTGGAGATTACAGCAGTGGCCACGCAGGGAAGATACGGAAGCTCTGACTGGGTGACGAGCTACAGCCTGATGTTCAGTGACACAGGACGCAACTGGAAACAGTACAAGCAAGAAGACAGCATCTGGGTAGGACATCTTTTCTCATCAGCTGAATAAAAATGAGATGTGATCATGGTAACCAGGGAACGTTTCTGTCATTTTCCTCTATGCAGATTGCCAGTAGCTTGATAACTACTGAATGCCCATTCAGAAAGAATTAGACTTTGTCTAAGTCCTATCTCCAGCATGACTCCAGTTCGTAGGGAAATGAGGATATCTGTTTGCCAGTAGCTTGATAACTACTGAATGCCCATTCAGAGAGAATTAGACTTTGTCTAAGTCCTATCTCCAGCATGACTCCAGTTCGTAGGGAAATGAGGATATCTGTTACAAAAAGTTGAGTGTTTTCTTCTTTTTCTGGTAACTTGGGAAGTTCACTGACTGGGCCTCAGTTCTTTCCTCAATAAAAACAACTATACCACAGAAGTCTGATCATTAATGAGAAGGTATTGGTTGACTGAGCATGCATTTATTATTTATTTATTATTTGCCAAGTACTTTATGTACCTTGCAATGATGGAATTGGCTCAGTT
>SJYC01046883.1:0-19881 GCA_006408675.1 Madoqua kirkii | reverse complement strand
ACAAAAAGTTAGTGTTTTCTTCTTTTTCTGGTAACTTGGGAAGTTCACTGACTGGGCCTCAGTTCTTTCCTCAATAAAAACAACTATACCACAGAAGTCTGATCATTAATGAGAAGGTATTGGTTGACTGAGCATGCATTTATTATTTATTTATTATTTGCCAAGTACTTTATGTACCTTGCAATGATGGAATTGGCTCAGTTATGTAATTTAACCAAAGTTATCCAATTGGTGAATCTTGACCTGGAACTCCATAGCCTGGTCTGATTTTAAAGCCACTATGTTCCCCTGCCTCTATTCAAGTTTTGAAAACAATTTAAAAGTTTATAAATACAACACAAATATAAATTTTAGAATGATTTTGCATTTATAGACAATCTTCAGATTGGAAGTAAAGGACAGTTTGGTCCATGTTGTAGAAAAAAAGTTCCTTCCACACCCATAGACCCAAGCTCTTGACCCCAAAGAATACCTGAAAAACTGTCCCCAAATTACTAGGTGGGGAAAGGGAGTTAAAGACAGAGAGCAAAAGGAACCCAGAGGAGATTTCAGAAACTCATGCACTGAATAAAATAATGTATTCGTTCATGTTGCTTTTACTTTAGGGAAGAAAACTTCATGAGACACTTTTCTAAATGTATGTACTTAAAATGTGAAGATTTGGCAGTTGATCACATTATTTTTTATTCTCATAATCTTCTCAGATTTCTTCCCTCATAAATCAATCCCAATTATACTTTCAAATTGATGTTTGCACATGCATTTTTCTATATTGCTCTCATCTTTTGGAAAAAAGTCTATTTTATATTCACTGTTATTTGTTAATTGCCCACTTATCACTATTCTTAATTGAAATAATAGTAAACTATGGATTAAGATTAGTTATGGGAGACTGACTCTGGAGGATATTATAGTAGTCATCTTTATTTTGAGTTGTTTGTCATAATAGGTGGCAATATTTATACAAAACATGAATTTTTTTTATTTTACAAATAGTCTCTTTTAGAGACTATTATATTTTTTTTCAACTTTGAAGGCCCCATAAATTTTACAGGTTTTTTAAAGTTTGTTTTTAGTTTGAAAAGAGAAATAAATACCCTTTCCATTTTGAAGAGCAATTTTAAGGTTTTATGTTGACTTGAGAGGGATAGATAGACATGAGGTTATTTATTTTCTTTGGCATTTTCAATCAGAACTGGTTGTTTTTCAGATTGAATTGAAGTTTTGAGTTCTTTGTTTAAATATTTTTTTAAATCCTGAGCTTCATTTTCTTTAGAATAAAATAACTTGTTTTCAGCTTATCATATGGATCAGACATAGTCCAAGGATGAACAGTTTCTCTGGGCTTACTTCCACAAAATCCCAAGCCCCTTAAAGGCAGGGGTCTGTCTTATAGGTCCTTGCAGCCTCCATGACAATTGTTATTGGAGACGTAACATGAACTGTTTTTTTTGGATGGTTATTGCAAGAACTGCAGAATTACCAGGACTTTCAGAATTAGAGGAAGGAGACTGTTGTGTCCCTTACCTCAGCCTCAAAATAGCCTTGATCTTTGGAAGGAGGCCAAAGATGCTAGGTGGGCAGAGGAGAAGAGGCAGGAAACCATTGTGTGTAGCACAGTGGTAAATTCTAGCTAAGGCCTCCCCAGAGACACTCACAATGCCTTCAGAGCCTTTGGGAGAGGCAGCAGCTTCAGAACCAAATTGTCAGATGCAAATTACCAGGAGGGGAAAAGATCTGTGAAGGTATCATCACCACTCCAGTCACAGTGGGCAGGGACATCATGATGAGCCATGCACAGTAACAAGGCTCAAATGTTGAAAAAAAAAAAAAAAAAGCATGCCCATTTGTATTACTATTGAGGATGCTAACAGCTACTGAACAAAAATCGCACATTTCATTTGTAAGCAAATGTCATTCTATATACATACAAAGGTGTTATAAATTCTGGAGATTCAGTGTGAACATCTCTGTAAACAAGAGGCATCAGGCCCACAGAGACCCATCCAAGCTCACATAACCAGACTTTGGTGATGCCAGACTGCAAAACTAAGACGGTTCCTAAATATACTCTAGTGCCAAACTGTACTTTCTATTACTTCTTTACAACACTTGATTTTTTTCTAATTTTCACAAAACTGATTTACTTTTCTCACCTTAACCTCTTTCAGATCCAGTGCAAAAGACGAATGGTAAACTCTATTGTCTATTTCATGTGCTACTTTTAAAATATAAAACTGAGAAAGCACTAATGTGATCTAATTGTGTTTTTTGCACATTTTAAATAGTGCTCAAATTCTCTGAAACTGTATATAGGCCTTATAGAAGGCCTACAAACAGAGACTCAGAGTATTTTACCAAACATTTCATGAGCATATGTAAGATCTGACTTGTGCCTACTATTCATTGATGTTTCCATCAGATCGTATTATTGAATAACTAGGTTACCTTGAGAGTTTTTCTTTTTTTATTTTAAATTGAAAATTATAAATCAGACTATAGATTCACCAGAGTTAATCCTGATAAACAAGATGAAAGCAATAGCCAAACAAGCAAGTTTTAAAATAATTATTTAAATGATTTAACTTTTCAGAAAAAAAGTCAGTACCCCACAACATCAATACAAAGTATCGACTTGATTAAGAATGCTGTATTACAGAAGTAGAAGGTCTCTTGAATGAGACTTTCACAAGTCTTTTGAAGATCTTCAATTTTCAAATGAGATGGAGTTTGTAATGTTTATTTAAAGTTGATTTACTAAGCAATAAAACTATAGCATTGAACCCCTTGGATGGAATACCAATTTACTAGTACTCAAGAGGTTCATTTTATTTTGCAAAGTTTGTTTCAGAACAAAAATTCTGGAAATATACTTGCACAGCATACAGCAGTAAATATGCATGCTCTAAAAAAATCTAATTTCTGGAATTTCTGATCTGGCATTGAATAGAATGTTCAGGAATGAGGCCACTGAGCAGCTGCTTAATGATATACTGATTTATGAGTAAGTCAGAGTCCCCACTTCACTAAATAATCAGATGTGAAAGTGTCTCAGGGACAAGCTTAGCAAGAGTTTTAGAGTCTTCAATTTATTCAGTTCACTTCAGTCTCTCAGTTGTGTCCAACTCTTTGTGAACCCATGGACTGCAGCACACCAGGCCTCCCTGTCCATCACCAGCTCCCAGAGACCAAACTCATGTCCATCGAGTCAGTAATGACATCCAACCATCTCATCCTCCTTCGTCTCCTTCACCTCCTGCCTTCAATCTTTCTCAGCATCAGGGTCTTTCCCAATGAGTCTGCTCTTTGCATCTGGTGGCGAAAGTATTGGAATTTCAGCTTCAACATTAGTCTTTCCACTGAACACCTAGCACTGATCTTCTTTAGGATGGACTGGTTGGATCTCCCTGCAGTTCAAGGGACTCTCAAGATCTACAGTTCAAAAGCATCAATTCTTCGGTGCTGAGCTTTCTTTACAGTCCAACTCTTACATCCATACATGACTGCTGGAAAAACCATAGCCTTGACTAAATGGACTTTTGTTGACAAAGTAATGTCTCTGTTTTATAATGTGCTGTCTAGGTTGGTCATAATGTTCCTTCCAAGAAGCAAGCATCCTTTAATTTCATGGTTATATTCACCATCTGCAGTGATTTAGAATCACTTTTAGATTCAATTTTTTTTCTTTATAAAATTCTTTGTATTTTTCTATATTTTGAAAATTTCTGTTTTTTTCAATTTATTTATTTTAATTGGAGGCCAATTACTTTACAATATTGTAGTGTAGTGGGTTTTGCCATACATTGACATGAATCAGCCATGAGTGTACATGTGTTCCCCATCCTAAACCACCCCTCCCACCTCCCTCCCTATCCCTCTGGGTCATCCCAGTGCACCAGCCCCGAGCACCCTGTTTCATGCATCGAACCTGGACTGGCCATCTGTTTCACATATGATAATATACATGTTTCAATTCTATTCTCTCAGTTCATCCCACCCTTGCCTTCTCCCACAGAGTCCAAAAACTATTCAATACATCTCTGTCTCTTTTGCTGTCTTGCATATAGGGTTATCATTACCATCTTTCTAAATTCCATATATATGTGTCAGTATACTGTATTGGTTTTTTCTTTCTGCCTTACTTCACTCTGTATAATAGGCTCCAGTTTCACACACATCATTAGAACTGATTCAAATGTATTATTTTTAATGGCTGAGTAATATTCCATTGTGTATATGTACCACTGCTTTCTTATCCATTCATCTGCTGATGGACATCTAGGCTGTTCCATGTCCTGGCTATTGTAAACAGTGCTGCGATGAACACTGAGGTGTATGTGTTTCTTTCAGTTCTGATTTCCTTGGTATGTATGCCCAGCAGTGAAATTGCTGGGTCATATGGAAGTACTATTTCCAGTTTTTTAAGGAATCACCACACTGTTCTCCATAGTGGCTGTACTCGTTTGCATTCCCATCTCCGGTGTAAGAGGGTTCCCTTTTCTCCACACCCTCTCTAGCATTTGTTTGTAGATTTTTGGATAGTAGCCATTCTGACCGGCTGAAATGGTACCTCATTGTGGTTTTGATTTGCATTTCTCTGATGATGAGTGATGTTGAGCATCTTTTCATGTTTGTTAGCCATCTGTATGTCTCCTTTGGGGAAATGCCTGTTTAGTTCTTTGGCCTATATTTTGATTGGGTCATTTATTTTTCTGGAATTGAACTACAGGAGTTCCTTGTATATTTTTGAGATTAATTCTTTGTCAGTTGCTTTGTTTGCTATTATTTTCTCCTGTTCTGAAGGCTGTCTTTTTCATCTAGCTTATAGTTTCTTTCATTGTGCAAAAGCTTTTAAGTTTAACTAAGTCCCATTTGTTTATTTTTGCTGTTATTTCTATTACCCTGGGAGGTGGTTCATAGAGGATCCTGCTGTGATTTATGTTGGAGAGTGTTTTGCCTATGTTTTCCTCTAGGGGTTTTATAGTTTCTGGTCTTATGTTTAGATCTTTAATCCATTTTGAGTTTATTTTTGTGTATGGTGTTAGAAAATAATCTAGTTTCATTCTTTCACAAGTGGTTGACCAGTTTTTCCAGCATTACTTGTTAAAGAGATTGTCTTTTCTCCATTGTATATTCTTGCCTTGTTTGTCAAAGATAAGGTGTCCGTAGGTGTGTGGGTTTATCTCTGGGCTTTCTATTTTGTCCCATTGAACTATATTTATTTCTTTGTGCCAGTACCATACTGTCTTGATGACTGTAGCTTTGTAGTATAGCATGAAGTCAGGAAGGTTGATTCCTCTAGTTCCATTCATCTTTCTCAAGACTGCATTGCCTATTTTATGTGTTTTTGTGTGTTTCCATACAAATTGTGAAATTATTTGTTCTAGTTCTATGAAAAATACTGTTGGTAGCTTGATAGGGATTGTATTGAATCTATAGATTGCTTTGGGTAGTATACTCATTTTCACTATATTGATTCTTCCAATCTATAAATATGGTATATTTCTCCATCTATTTGTGTCCTCTTTGATTTCTTTCAACAGTATTTTATAGTTTTTTATATATAGGTCTTTTGTTTCTTTAGGTAGATGTATTCTTAAGTATGTTTTTCTTTTTGTTGCAAAGGTGAATGGAATTGTTTCCTTAATTTCTCTTTCTGTTTTCTCATTGTTGGTGTCTAGGAATGTAAGAGATTTCTCTGTGTTAATTTTATACCTTGAAACTTTATTATAGTCATTGATTAGCTCTAGTAATTTTCTGGTGGAGTCTTTAGGGTTTTCTATGTAGAGGATCATGTCATCTGCAAACAGTGAGAGTTTTACTTCTTTTCCAATCTGGATTATTTTATTTCTTTTTCTGCTCTTATTGCTGTGGCCAAAACTTCCAAAACTATGTTGAATAGTAGTGGTAACAGTGGGCGCCCTTGTCTTGTTCCTGACTTTAGGGATAATGCTTTCAATTTTTCACCTTTGAGGATAATGTTTGCTGTTGGCTTGTCATATATACCTTTATTATGCTGAGGTATGTTATTTCTATTTCTGCTTTCTGGAGGTTTTTATATATATATATCATAAATGGATGTTGAATTTCGTCAAAGGCTTTCTATGCATCTATTATGACCAACCTAGGTAGCATATTAAAAAACAGAGACATTACTTTGCCAACAATGGTCCGTCTAGTCAAGGAAATGGTTTTTCCAATGGTCATGTATGGATGTGAGAGTTGGACTGTGAAGAAAACTGAGCACTGAAGAATTGATGCTCTTGAACTGTGGTGTTGGAGAAGACTCTTGAGAGTCCCTTGGACTGCAAGGAGATCCAAACAGTCCATCCTAAAGGAGATCAGTCCTGGGTATTCACTCGAGGGACTGATGCTATAGCTGAAACTCCAATAATTTGGCCACCTCATGTGGAGTTGACTCATGGGAAAAGACCCTGATGCTGGGAGGAATTGGGGGCAGAGGATGAGATGGTTGGATGGCATCACTGACTTGATGGACATGAGTTTGAATAAACTCCAGGAGTTGGTGATGAACTGGGAGGCCTGGTGTGCTGCAATTCATGGGATCACAAGAAGTCAGACACGACTGAGTGACTGAACTGAACTCATTGAGATAATCATATCATTTTTATCTTTCAAATTGTTAATGTAGTGTATTACATTGATTAATTTGTGAATATTCAAGAATCTTTGCATCACTGGGATAAAGCCCGCTTGGACATGATGTATGATCTTTTAAATACATTGTTGGCTTCTGATTGTTAGAATTTTGCTAAGGTTTTTTGCATCCATGTTCATCAGTGATATTGGCTTATAGTTTTCTTTTTTTGTGACATCTTTGTCTGGTTTTGGTATTAGGGTGATGGTGGCATCATAGAATGAATTTGGAGGCTTACTTTTTTCTGCAATTTTCTGGAAGAGTTTGAGTAAGACAGGTGTTAGCTATTCTCTAAATTTTTGGTAGAATTCAGCTGTGAAGCCGTCTGGTCCTGGGCTTTTTTTTGCTGGAAGATTTCTGATTACAGTTTCTATTTCCATGTTTGTGATGGGTCTGTTAAGATTTTCTATTTTTTGTTGGTTCAGTTTTGGAAAGTTATTATTTTCTAAGAATTTGTCCATTTCTTCCAAGTTATCCATTTTATTGGCATATAGTTGTTGATAGTAGTCTCTTATGATCCTTTGTATTTCTGTGTTGTCTCTTGTGATTTCTCCATTTTCATTTCTAATTTTGTTGGTTTGATTCTTCTCCCTTTGTTTCTTGATGAGTCTGGTTAATCATTTGTCACTTTTATTTATCTTCTCAAAGAACCATCTTTTGACCTTGTTGATTTTTGCTATGGTCTCTTTTGCATTTATTTCTGCCCTAATTTTAAAGATTTCTTTCCTTCTACTAACCATGGGATTCTTCATTCCTTCCTTTTCTAGTTGCTTTAGGTGTGGAGTTAGGTTATTTAGTTGACTTTTTTCTTGTTTCTTTAGGTAAGCCTGTATTGCTATGAACCTTCCCCTCAGCAGTGCTTTTACAGTGTCCCATAGGTTTTGGGTTGTTGTGTTTTCATTTTGATTTATTTATATGCATATTTTTATTTTTTTTTAATTTCTTCTGTGATTGTTCGTTATTCAAGGCATGTTGTTTAGCCTCCATTAGTTGAAATTTTTAAAAGTTTTTTCTGTTCAGTTCAGTTCAGTTCAGTCGCTCAGTTGTGTATGACTATGCAACCCCATGAATCGCAGCACACCAGGCCTCCCTGCCCATCATCAACTTCCAGAGTTCACTCAGACTCACATCCATCAAGTCAGTGATGCCATCCAGCCATCTCACCCTCGGTCGTCCCCTTCTCCTCCTGCCCCCAATCCCTCCCAGCATCAGGGCCTTTTCTAATGAGTCAACTCTTGACATGAGGTGGCCAAAGTACTAGAGTTTCAGCTTTAGCATCATTCCTTCCAAAGAAATCCCAGGGTTGATCTTCAGAATGGACTGGTTGGCTCTCCTTGCAGTCCAAGGGACTCTCAAGAGTCTTCTCCAATACCACGGTTCAAAAGCATCTAATCTTACTGCATTGTGGTCAGAAAAGATGCTTGGAATAATTTCAATTTTTTTGAGTTTACCAAGGCTAAATATATGGCCCAGGATGTGATCTGTCCTGGAGAAGGTTCTATGTGTGCTTGAGAAAAAGGTGAAATTTATTGTTTTGGGGTGAAATGTCCTATAGATATCAATTAGGTCTAACTGGTCCATTGAGTCATTTAAAGTTTGTGTTTCCTTGTTAATTTTCTGTTTAGTTGATCTATCCATAGGTGTGAGTTGGGTATTAAGGTTTCTCACTATTATTGTATTATTATTAATTTCCCCTTTCATACTTGTTAGCATTATTCTTACATATTATGGTGCCCCTACGTTGAGTGCATATATATTTATAATTATTATATCTTCTTTTTGGATTGATCTTTGATCATTATGTAGTGTTATTTTTGTGTCTTTTCACAGCCTTTATTTTAAAGTCTATTTTATCTGATATGAGTATTGCTATTCCTGCTTTCTTTTGGTCTCCTTTTGCATGTAATATCTTTTCCCAGCCCTTAACTTTCAGTTGCATGTGTCCCTTGTTTTGAGGTGGGTCTCTTGTAGACAGCATATTATCGGGGTCTTGTTTTTGTTTCCACTCAGCCAGTCTTTGTATTTTGGTTGGTGCATTCAACCCATTTACATTTAAGGTAATTATTGATAAATATGATTCTGCTGCCATTTACTTTGTTGTTTTGGGTTTGAATTTATACACCCTTTCTGTGTTTCCTGTCTACAGAAGATCCTTTAGCATTTGTTGAAAAACTGGTTTGATGGTGCTGAATTCTCTCAGCTTTTGCCTGTCTGTAAAACTTTTGATTTCTCTTTCATATTTGAATGAGATCCTTGCTGGATACAGTAATCTGGGTTGTAGGTTTTCTCTTTCATCACTTTAAGTATGTCCTTCCATTCCCTTCTGGCCTGAAGAGTTTCCATTGAAAGATCAGCTGCTATCCTTATGGGAATTCCCTTGTGTGTTATTTGTTGTTTTTCCCTTGCTGCTTTTAATATTTGTTCTTTGTGTTTTATCTTTGTTAATTTGATTTATATGTGTCTTGGAGTGTTTCACCTTGGGTTTATCCTGTTTGAGACTCTGGGTTTCTTGGACCTGGGTGACTATTTCCTTCCCCATTTTAGGGAAGTTTTCAACTATTATCTCCTCAAGTATTTTCTCATGGCCTTTCTTTTTGTCTTCTTCTTCTGGGACACCTCTGATTCTAATGTTTGGGTGTTTAACATTGACCCAGGTGTCCCTGAGGTTGTCCTCATTTCTTTAAATTCCTTTTTCTTTTTTCTTCTCTACTTCATTTATTTCTACCATTCTATCTTCTACCTCACTTATCGTATCCCTGCCTCCGTTATTCTACTGTTGGTTCCCTCCAGGGTATTTTTTGTCTCATTTATTGCATTATTCATTATTAACTGACTCTTTTTTATTTCTTCTAGGTCCTTGTTAAACATTTCTTGCATCTTCTCAATCTTTGTCTCCAGGCTATTTATCTGTAACTACATTTTGTTTTTGAGATTTTTGATCATTTTTACTATCATTATTTGGAATTCTTTTTCAGGTAGACTCCCTATCTCCTCCTCTTTAGTTTGATTTGGTGGTCATTTATCATGTTCCTTTACCTGCTGAGTATTTCTCTGCCTTTTCATCTTGTTTAGATTGCTGTGTTTGGGGTGGCCTTTCTGTATTCTGGCAATTTGTGGTTCCTCTTTATTGTGGAGGTTCCTCCCTGTGGGTGGGGTTGGATGAGTGGCTTTTCAAGGTTTCTTTTTTAGGGCAGCTTGCATCAGTGTTCTGGTGGGTGGAGCTGGATTTCTTCTCTATGGAGTGCAATGAAGTGTCCAGTAGTGGGTTTTGAGATGCTTATGGGTTTGGTGTATCTTTGGGCAGCCTGTATAGTGAAGCTCAGGGCTATGTTCCTGTGTTGCTGGAGAATTTGTGTGGTGTGTCTTGCTCTGAAACTTATTGGCTCTTGGGTGGTGCTTGGTTTCAGTGTAGATATGGAGGCTTTTGGATGAGCTCTATCAATTAATGTTCTGAGTCAGGAGTTCTCTGGTGTTCTCAGGTTTTAGGCTTAAGCCTCCTGCCTCTGGTTTTCAGTCTTATTCCTACAGTAGCCTCAAGACTTCTCCATCCGTACAGCACCTATGATAAAACATCTAGGTTAATGGTGAAAAGATTTTCCACAGTGAGGGACACTCAGAGAGGTTCACAGAGTTACATGGAGATGAGAAGAGAGAGGAGGGAGATAGAGGTGATTAGGAGGAGAAGAGGGGGAATCAAAAGGGGAGAGAGCAAGCTAGCCAGTAATCAGTTCCCTATGTGCTCTCCATAGGCTTGAACCCTCAGAGAGGGTCAGAGAGTTACATAGAGAAGAGAAGAGGGAGGAAGGAGACAGAGGTGACCAGGAGGAGAAAAGGGGAATCAAAAGGAAAGAGAGAGATCTAGTCAATAATCAGTTTCCTAAGTGTTTTCCACAGCCCAGAACACACAAAGAGATTCACAGAGTTGGGTAGAGAAGAGAAGGGGGAGGGAGGAGATAGAAATGACCTGAGGGAGAAAAAGGAGGGTCTAAAGGGGGAAAGAGTAATCAAGCCAGTAATCATACTCCTAAGTAAAAATGGGTAATGAAGATTGGATTCTTAAAGGTACAAAATTGATAACAAATACCCCAAATCAGAGATTAAAAATCTAGGGTAGAGGTTAGACTCTCAGAAATACAATATTTTAAAAAATTGCAAAAATTGTAAAGTATATATATATGAAGTTTGATTTAAAAATAAGGTCTATTTTTTCAAGGTAATAGTGGGTTATAAAAATGGAAATTAAAGGATTAATAGAACACAAAATTTTTTTAAAATTTAATTTAAAAATTATAATAGTAAAAATATATCTGGGTATTTCTCTGGATCTGTTGAGGTCAGTGTGGGGTCAGTTCAGTTTCAGATAGTTCCTTGTTCCAGCTTATATTTCTCAAGATCTATAGGCCCCTTCCAATGTAGCTGGTGCTAACTACAGGGTTTTAATCTGTTGCACCTGTCACTTCCAAAGTGGTTCCCTCTGTTTATTTTTGGCTTCTTCTGTTGCAGGTCTATTCAGTGTCTAATTTCTGTCCTAACACAGGGGGCAAAGGTGGTCACTTATTTAGGCTCACTTGTTTAGTCGTGCTGTGGGAGAGGGAAGATTGCAAACAAATATCACTGATGTGTATGCGGAGTACTCGCAGTGTCCCGGCCACACCGGGTTTGCCCCTACTCTCGGCGCGTGTGCTTTCCCAGTCTACACTGCTCAGGCTCCAGGTTGCGCTGCAGGGGAGTTATCTAAAGTGGGCCCTGGGTTCTTGCACTTCTCAGGTCTAAGCCTCTCAGGTTCAGGTTCTCAGGTACTCCGCAAAGGCGCAGACTCAGTTGGGCCAGCGTTTTGTGCCCTTCCCAGGTCTGAGCAGCTCAGGCAACCAGGTGCTTGGCAAGTGCACTCTCCCTAGGTGGGGGGTGTGCCTTATCGCCTCCCCGATCCCAGCTGCTTGATTTCCTGGGTGTGCGTGGACACGCTGCCTCAGGTGTGCTGTGTGTCTCTTCTGGGGAGCTGATCTCTGACTGTGACCCTCCCAGTGGATGCCAATGGTCCAGAATACCAGGAAGTCTTGGTTAGCATCTGGGAGCCTGCTCTCAGCTTGGTAGAGGATGCCCCTTTTCCTGCTCTGCCTGCCTCAGATCTGCCTCCCTGCCTCCACCAGGGGGTGGGCTGGTCCACAGCCGGCTAGCTCTCCTTTGGTATTCCCTCAGTCCTTTGTTCTCTGAGTGGGCCAGCAGTGCCCTAGGTTAGGGCTTTTTGTGGAATAGTTTTTTTTTTTTTTTGCTTCTCTCCCCCCACCGCCCGGTTATCCCACAGTGTGAGTTGCTATCTAATATTAGCTTCCCCAGATTGCCATCAGGGCATTCAGGCCTGGTCCTTTCCTAAGCAGTACAGCTCCGGCTTCCCTGCTCAGCCCACGCTTGCTGGTGACGGATGGAGTGTCTGTGCTACGTCTGTGCTTGGAGTTGCCGTTAGGCATGTAATCTGTGGGGTTTATTTATTTATTTTTCCTCCCAGTTATGTTACCCTCTGAGATTCCGAAACTCCCCACAGAACCACTCTTGAGAGGGTTTCTTGGTGTTTGGAAACTTCTCCTCTTTTAAGACTCCCTTCCTGGGACAGATCTCTGTCCCTAACCTTTTTGTCTTTCATTTTATCTTTTATATTTTGTCCTACCTCCTTTCAAAGACAATGGGCTGCCTTTCTGGGTGCCTGATATCCTCTGCCAGCGTTCAGAAGTTGTTTTGTGGAATTTGGTCAGCATTCAAATGTTCTTTCAGTGAATTTGTGGGGGAGAAAGTGGTCTCCCTGTTCTATTCCTCTGCTGTCTTAGGACTACCCCTAGATTTAGGTTTAGAATCTTAGCCCATTCCCAATATGGTTTGACCTCCTTACTGTCGAAGGGATTCTCAAGAGTCCTCTCCAACACCACAATTTGAAAGCATCAATTCTTCAGTGCTCAGCCTTCTTCATGGTCCAACTCTCACACTGGAAAAACCATAGCTTTGACTATATTGACTTTTCTGGGAAAAAAATGGTATCTCTGCTTTTTAATATACTGTCTATATTTGTCATAGCTTTACTTCCAAGGAGCAAGTGTCTTTTAATTTCATGGCTTCAGTCACCATCTGCTGTGATTTTGGAGCTCCCAAAAATAAAGTATGTCACGTTTTCCATTGTTTCCCCATCTATTTACCATGAAATAATAGGACAAAATGCCATGATCTTTGTTTTTTGAATGTTGAGTTTTAAGCTGGCTTTTTAACTCTCCTCTTCCACCTTCATTGAGGGGCTCATTAGTTCCTCTGTGCTTTCTAAAATTAAGGTGGTGTCATGGCATATCTGAGGTTATTGGTATTGCTCCAGGGCAATCTTGATACTAGCTTGTGATTCATCTAGCCTGGCATTTCTCATGATGTACTCTGCATGTAAGTTAAGTAAGCAGGTTGACAATATACAGCCTTAATATACCCCTTTCCCAATTTTGAACTAGTCAGTTATTCTATGTACAGTTCTAATTGTTGCTTCTTTATCTGCATCCAGGTTTCTCAGGAGGCAGTTAGGGTGGTCTGGTATTCCCATCTCTTTAAAATTTTTCCAGTTTGTTGTGATCCACACAGTCAAAGGCTTTAGTGTAATCAATGAAGCAGAAGGAGATGTGTTTTTCTGAGATTCCCTTGCCTCCTTTATGATTCAGTGGATGTTGGTAATTTGAAGTTTGGTTCCTCTGCCTTTCTAAATCCAGCGTGTACATTTGTAAGTTCTCAGCCATGCACTGTTGAAGCCTAGCTTGAAGGATTTTGAGCATTATCTTACTAGTATGTGAAATGAGTGCAGTTTCAGTCCTTAGTCCCTTATGTGTCAGTGTTCAAACCCTGATTCATTCAAATAAAATTCACTCATGATTTATTTAAGCATGAATCCACTTATGTCTCCTACATACAACATGTAAGTGTTCCAAACATACATTCTCCTTTATATGCATTTATATGTTCCTTTATATTCTGCTATTTATCATTCTGAAATGTCAAAGATGGCCACCAATACATGTGTTTTGATATAAAGTCCTCTATTTTTATTTTTTAACTTAATGTTTTACTTCTTTAATTTATTGAAGTATAGTTGATTTACAATGTTCTGTCAATTTCTGCTGTACAGTAGAGTGATGATTATATGTGTATATATCCTCTTTATTTAAATATTTTATTTATTTGTTTGAATGTGACAGATTTTAGCTGCAGCACACAGTATCTTCCATTGTGGTACATGATCTCTTTAACTGGCTTGAGGTCATATTTGCTCCAGCATGGGGGATCTTAGTTCACTGACTGGGGACTGATCCCACATCTCCTACATTGCAGGGTAGATTCTTAACTACCAGATCCCCAGGGAAGTCTCCACATTCTTTTGTGTGTGTGTTTTAGTATTATTTCCCATTCTGAGGTACCACAGGATATTGAGTATTGTTCACTCTGCTATACAGTAGACCTTACTGGTTTTCACAAATTTTTCTTTTAAAGCACTTCATCCATATTGCTGCTGACTGATCTTGTACAAGTTAATCAGAATTATTCTTCTCTTTCAACGTCTCTGAAGTACATTACCAGAGTATACTGCATTTTATCAATATCAGGTTTAGAGTTTTCTCTTCTAAAATCATGTGCCACTTCCCAAATACATTAGCCCTCTAGTCTTTCATGATATAATCCTTTGGCCTGGATGATATGATGTTCTGTTATTTTCTGTAGCTTTCTGGAGTCTGCCTTTTATGAAAGGGTTTGTATACGCTGTTTACCACTTCTCTCACATAAAGGTCAATTGAAACAATGGACTATACATTTGGGTCATCTGTTGCCAGATTTTACCCTTGAGTGCCCTCTAAACTCTCTGGGAGAGGCTCTCTGATCTTCATGACTTATACACATTTGTTCTGCCAATTTGGCCCTAAAACATCCTGAGTATTGATCACTGTCTGATATAGTATTTCAAGCCTACCAATTTCAGAAAACAATTTGAGAGTGAGAATCTCATTACCGTCAACATATATCTTTTAAACTCTTATTAGACACCATATATCATGCTGTGTATTGGGCATAAGAAGGAGCTTGAAGAAGTAATTAATCCTTCCCATGATTAAACTATTAAGAACATGCTTCAACCCAGCCTATGTGTATAAGTAGCACAGATGGTAGTTCAGATGCACTAAGCTGTCAAGGTGTGCTTAATAGTACATGGGTGGGAGGAACTTGGATGAGTTGAAGGAGAAGGGACCAGGTTTAAGTTAGTTTGGCTTCCTGGAAATTACAAAATGTGGTATGCCTAATAAAAATTACATAAATCTAGGAAGGTAGAAAAAGGAAATTGTGAGAAGAGAACATTCATAGCAGGGGTGTTACCTAACTGAACTAGGGTCTTCTTGCTTGACTTGGAGCAAAGTCAATCTACTGACACTGGGTTGTGATGGAGGAAAGTCCAGTATTTATTGCAGGCCTCCAAGCAAGGAAAACAGGCAGCTCATAGACAAAAGACCTGAAGTCCCCAGTGACTTTTGCAGATGGACTTTTTAAGGACAGTGTGAGAAATGAGTGATCAATCAGCTTATACACAGTTCTCTGATTGGTTGATGGTGGCAATATAGTGCCATGTTCCAGGAATGTCGATCATCAGTGTTCTGGCTGCAATCCATCTGGAATCCACAGGCTGCTGGTCAGCATGTAGTTAACTTCTTCCACATGGTAGAGGTTTCAGTACCTGCAAAACAACACAAGATTATGGTTCAGAAAATTCTCTACAGCCCTTGAGGAGGAACTAAAGGTCCTTGACTTTGTTTTATGGCTAAACTATCATTATTTTGTCTAACTTGACTGCTTTTCTTTGTCTCTGCATAGTCTCACTTCTCTGATTAAATTTGCTCTTTGGAACTTGAGGAAGGCCTCAAAGGCTAATGATTTTCTACAAACAAGAGGGAGAAATATGAGGGCCTGTCCTCAGGAAGGCCTCACAGGGTCCTTCTTGGTTTAGGAGAAACAACTTAAAGGAAAGAAACGACAAGAAACAGCTGAAAGGAAAAATACAAATTTTGAAGACACCCAAATTAATAAAATTAGGTACAAGATTTCCCTGGTCATTTGTACAAGGTAAACCTGGAGAGGGAGACAAATCTAGCCAGTCTAGATTTATAGCCTATTAGTATCACTGTGGAGAAGGCAATGGCACCCCACTCCAGTACTCTTGCCTGGAAAATCCCATGGACAGTGGAGCCTGTTGGGCTGCAGCCCATGGGGTCGCACAGACTGAAGAAACTTAGCAGTAGCAGCAGCAGCATATCATTATACCTTCTTTAGCTATAGATCAAAGCAACTAAGTCATTCTGTGTTCATCATTTTGTTTTGACTTTTTTTTTTTGGTTAAATCACAAAGACCATCAGAAAATGCTATTAAAACATTTTTCAAGATTTCATTAATAGTTCTTTCTTTTATTCTCCCTTACACACATAAGCACCTAAGCTTTTAATATAGCTGCTCATTTCCTAGCTGGACATTGTTAATAACTCTTTTAAGAGCTTGGCATGCTCAGAATCTTGCCCCTCTTTTAATGGAGACCATTAATGCAAAAGCAAGGTATCACCATGCACCAGGGCAAGGGAAATGCAGACGCTTTTGATTAGGGTCAGATTCCAGTTTTATCTTTACTTTATGGTTACTTTTATGACCTTGAAAATGCTACTCAGCCTCCTTGGAGGGATCATTGTCTCTATCCATGGCAGGCATATATCTAGAGACTTTCAGACCCTTTACATCCATTTTTCTACACTTCTCTGCTCAGACTCCTTGGTTTATGCCCTGCCTTGTAGAAATACACGGCAGTAAGCCCTGAGAATCACTATGGATCCAGTTTAGACCAGACAAGTAAAATTCTTCAAAGTTTAATATGTGTTTCCCTTGAATAATTCTGATTCTATGCTAAGCATTTTTATTGACCTTCGATTCTCTATCGCCAGATAAAATTGTGCAGAAAAGGGGAGTGAGAACAACTGGCCAGTCAACACTGTGTAAGCAACAGCTGGTCTTTACCTCGAACCAGCAGGCTTGCCTCCAACCCTCTGGCTCCACACTTAGCCCTTGAAAGTTTCTCACGGATGCCCATATGTTTTCCCTTCTTAATATTAGAACTGCTGAAATGTTTCACAGAACTTCCCAACATGGTGTCTGCCCTCTTTCAGGAGTAAATACCTTTTGCACATTTACACATGTGGCATTTAAATACATCACATGGACAGAGAGTCAACATGTAGTCTTTGGGATTAATATTCATACAGACACTTTCTAGGGGAGAGCAGATGTTTGCAGTCTCTACAAACCGGTTGCATTTGTAATAGGAAAGAATCCAGCAGCTTATATCAAAGCAAGAAGGATGATATACTTAAAATTAATTCTTCTAAATCTACTGTTTTTAGATTAATATTATCACTAAGGTACTTAGTGGTTCACAGGAAACTTGACTTATAATTGTATTTCCAATATTTATGAACCAGTTCAGTTTTGGAACTACCCTCCTTAGATAAGAAGAAATTAGAGTTAGTATCTCAGCTTTAACATGTAGCAAAAATTTAAATTTTCTTATGTAAATCAATTATGCTAGCTAGGTATAATAACTACAAAAAATAACTCAACTATCCTGTATTTATTTAGCATTCAATTATCATGATTTTTTTTTACATAGATTATCTCAGATTTTAAGTCTAATACCTAGAGATTCTGTGACTTTGACAAATAGCTAAAACCCTAGGAAGCTCAGTTTCCTCCTCTGTTAAGTGGATATAATGAATGCACTATATCTGAAAGGAAGGATTCTCAAAAATGAATGTGTATCAGAATGCCACATAGGCTTATTAAGACACAGGTTGCTGGGCCATTCTTACAGAGCTTCTGATCCAATAGATCTGAAGTGAGGCTGAAAATTTCCATTTATAACGTGAAGTTATAAAGGTGATACTGGCACAGCTGATAAGAGGATCTCACTTTGAGAACTAGTGTGTAAACTATAAATGGATGAATGCCTATAAGGTTTACAATCACTTTGCTCTATACCTGAAACTAACACAACATTGTATATCAAATATACTTCAATTTAAAAAAAAAGAACAGAAAAAATAAAAAGATAAGGATACATTGTACAGCACAGGGAATTATGCCCATTACCTTGTAATAACTTGCAATGGAGTATAACCTGTAAAAATACTGAATCACTATGCTGTACACCTGAAAATAATGCAGTCTTGTAAAATAAATCAACTATACTTCAGTAAAAACTGCTTATCTTAAAAAATCAAATGAACGTGAAACTATCATGACATTGTTAACCTGCCATACCCCAATACAAAATAAAAAATTTTCAAGTTTAAAAAAAGCAAATAAGTGATAAAATTGCTATCCCTGTTAAATGTAGGTACAAGTGAAATACCTGGTGATGATACCCAGAGGACGTCATCTCTCAGGTTTCTTTCTTTTGAGTTTTGCATCTAAAATGGAAGCAAGCTTTAATGTGCCAGATTTTTTTTTTTTTTAATAAACTGAGTACTCAGTGAAGAAGGTGCAATCTCCTTGTGATTACTGGCAAAGATAGTTACCCACCCAAGCTAATTAAAGACAATTAGCTGAGAGTTCTGTTCTCAGACAGAAGAGCTAGAAAGGAGCCTAGGGGAGTTAGTGACGCCTCAAGAAAAGGGCTCTAGTCCAAAGTCTGAAGCCCCAAGTGCCTGCTTGGCTCTAGCCAGATGGAAAGATTCCAGGCCGGTGGGGACCTCAACGAGGCTAAGAGTCTCTCAAGTGTTTTTTTAAAAGTCCAAAGGAAAGTAAGCTTCATTAAGTTTATTATTTTAATGACGGTGGTTGATACTAAGGGGAAAAGCATAACATAGAAACCACAAGTTTCTATTCCTGTTAAATATTGTTGTTACTTCAATGTTAATAAAAGGAGAACACTGCAGGAGTTGATTTGTGTTTCCAGTCTAACCGATTGCTATTGTTCTTGGTGGAGGGTATCCTCCCCACAGCCTTGTAACCAGTGGCAGCACTGCTCTTGGGTGGCTCTCTGAATTCCAGAGATAAGCTGATTGATAGCAGTAAACTTGTCTAGACATTAACCTTGACAATCATTGTCTAATTTGAGGACTCCAGAATTACTTGGAAATGAAATCTCAAGTCCATAGAAAAAGGGAACAGTGCTTTTCCATTTTGTTTAAGTACTGGAAGGAGCGAGAGGGACTCAGAAAAACTGGGCTGAAATTATTTTGACCTGAACATCACAGGTGCTTTGTTGTATGGGAGGGAGATATAGTTGCAAATAGCAGTTTAAAAAAAAAAAAATCTGTACCAGAGAATCATGGACCTCTAGCATCCTGTCTTATCTGATTGTAATTTAGGATACCAAGCATCTTTTAGGTGCATTCTGCATAGAATAAATTAAGGAGACTTCAAGAGTAAGAATGTAGATATCCTTAGTCAAAGGTAAGATAAATACATGGAAAGGTACATAGTGAAAGAGTATGTGTAGATGGGCATAGAGATGAGAGCATTAAGTTTCTGACTTGTCAATAAAACAAGTGCTATGAATTTTTTTCACATTAACTCTTTTGATCTGGCAGCTGTTCATTCATCATTGTGTCCTGTCTGTCCCTATTTGTGTCCCAGTGCAATATCTGAGGGCCAGAATCCCATTAAAGGACTCTGAAACAAAGTAGGAGGAACAGAGGAAGGCTAAGAAGATAAGCCTGGACAAGTTAGTGCCATATTCTGATCAGCTCACTTGCTTGCGTGTGATAACATCTGTGGGTATGAAAGTCTCTAAGTATAGGTGAGAAAACAAAGAGTCCTGAGTAGAGTAGGGATCCATGACAAAATCCACTCTTTTGTTTTATTTATTTTGTATTGAAATACAGTTGATATACAATGCTGTGTTAGTTTCAGGTATGCAGCAAAGTGATTCAGGTATATACTGTGCGTATATATATATATGCTTTTTTATATTTTCCTCCCTTATAGGTTATTAAGAAATATTGAGTAGGGTTCCCTGTGCTAAACAGGGGGTATTTGTTGATTACTTTATACATAGTAGTGTGTATATGTTAATTCTGACTTCCTAATCTACCCCTAGCCCCCATCTCCCCTTTTGTAACCATGAGCTTGCTTCCTATGTCTATTGGCCTCCCTGGTGGCTCAGAGGTTAAAGCAT
>SJYC01046882.1:0-21125 GCA_006408675.1 Madoqua kirkii | reverse complement strand
GTGTATAGTTAATTCTGACTTCCTAATCTACCCCTAGCCCCCATCTCCCCTTTTGTAACCATGAGCTTACTTCCTATGTCTATTGGCCTCCCTGGTGGCTCAGAGGTTAAAGCATCTGCCTCCAATGCGGGAGAAGAGGGTTCGATTCCTGGATCAGGAAGATCCTTTGGAGAAGGAAATGGTAACCCACTCCAGTATTCTTGCCTGGAGAATTCCATGGACTGAAGAGTCGGACACGACTGACTGACTTTACTTACTTACTTACTTTCTGAGTAGAGGTGACTTTCTGCCTAAAATTTCTGTATCCTGGTATCCCTCCTAACTTCCCCTACCTGATGCATTATTCTGTAGGTGTTGTGTTTCAGACACTGTGTTTATATGAGTGCTCTTAGTATGAGAGAATTTAAGAAGGGATGTGTGTGTACCAAGCCATAGTTTGGGAAGGGTACCTAAATGACTCTGTATATATAGTGAATAACAAAATATTTAGGGAAGATCTTGTGCTTGTTAGCCACACTTTACCTGAGGATCTATCCTTTGGTCCCCGTTCCATCAAGCCAGTTGTGCTCTGGTGCTCCTGCCCAGAAACACCATGGCTGCCATCACTGGTGCATGTGGCGTCTGCAGATGCATTCCAGGGGGCTCACAGCGAGGAAACATTGCTCTGCTCGGCTGAGTCCAAGTTATCTTATCTCTGAGGTACCCCTAGGAGAGAGAGGCAGCTGCCCAGCATGGCCTGGAGTCCAGTGTCTCTTTCTTTGGTGGGGGGATCCTAATCTGCTGTTAATGCTTTATTTATATGTATCTTTCCTTATTCTGCATTATGTGCTGGACTTCTCTTTCTGACGTGGACTACCAATGAGTGAATAATTCCTAAAACAGCTAAATGACAACTCAATAAATGGCTTTGTCAGTTTTGTATAATGATGTCAAATACTCATAATAGAAAATGCAAAATCTTCCTTCTTGTAACACGGTAGAGAGGTTTTAAAAATAACTGTCTAGTTGCAGGAACTTTTTGAGATATTTGCAAAATCAATAAGACTACTTTGTAAATCTTTTTTTCTAGAAACTTAAAATCTTACAGACTATCTTTATTGAAATGTAAATATATGAATGAAAAGGCTGCTATTGTTAGAAAGTTACCCTATTATTTAAGCTAGAGGTGGCAAATTGTGGATACATATGCACACATATATATGTGTGTGTTTGTTAGGTATATTCACATGTACACATACATATGTATACATATTACTATTTAAAGATAATGTACATATATTTATAAATTTAAACTATATGACTATACTTGTAGATTTGGGTATATATATTTTTATCTTTAAATACATTTAAATTAATATATATGTTGTATATACATATGTATATTCACGCATATATCTTTAAATCTTAACATGTTTCATCCTGAGATTTCTTTAATTGTAAATCCTAATCTTTCAAAATGTTTTTTACCTTTCCAACAGAAATTAAAAGAGTTAGAAGATCACTGTTCCAATTATTTTGCATTAAAACATTGATATTAGAATTAGATATCACAACAACAATAATATATGTGTGTGTGTGTCAAGTTGCTCAGTCGTATCTGACTCTTTGTGACCATATGAACAGTAGCCCAGCAGGCTCCTCATCCATGGAATTATCCAGGCAAGAATATTGGAGTGTGTTGCCATGTACTCCTCCAGAAGATCTCCCCAAAACAGAGGTCAAACCCTTATCTTTTATGTTTTATGTTTCCTGCATTGGTAGGTGGGTTCTTTACCTCTAGCACCACTTGAGAAGCCCATAGTAATATATATGCATTCTTATAGTTTTGTAAAGCTCTGTTACTTTTGCTGCTAGGTCACTTCAGTCATGTCCAACTCTGTGCGACACCATACACGGTAGCCCATCAGGCTCCCCTGTCCCTGGGATTCTCCAGGCAAGAACGCTGGAGTGGGTTGCCATTTCCTTCTCCAGCTCTGTTGCTCATTGCCAAAGCCTTATTCAGACAACATATTACTTTCAAAACGTAATGACCTAGCAAGACTCTAACATTTTATGGTAGAGATTACCTTTGAATAAGAAGCACTGTTTGATATGATTACAGATTTATTGTTTTTCAGTCACTAAATCATATCCAACTCTTTGTGAGCCCATGGAATGCAGCATGACAAGCTTCCCTGTCCTTCGCCATTTCCTGGAATTTGCTCAAACTCATGTCCATTGTGTCAGTGATGGCATCCAACCATTTCATCCTCTGTTGTCTCCTTCTCCTCCTGCCTTCAATCTTTCCCAGCATCAAGGCCTTTTCAATAAGTCAGCTCTTCACCTCAGGTGGCCAAATTATTGGAGTTTCAGATTCAGTATCAGTCCTTCCAATAAATATTCAGGGTTGATTTCCTTTAGGATTGACTGGTTTGATCTCCTTGCTGTCCCAGAGACCCTCAAGAGTCTTTTTCAGCAGATACATAGACAGGTATAGATATAGATATCATTTTTCCTGTATCTACCTTTTAGGCATACTAGAAACAATGGTACTAGCAACATGTATTGGATGTCTACTATGAGCCCCATTTGTGCTGACTGCTTTTATAAACTCTGCAGAAGAGAGGTCATTTCCACTTAAAGATGGGACAACAGGATTTGTGGAGTTAATCATAAACCTTACTCCAAATGAATAGCAGGACTGAGATTTTTAAAAGGCACCATCTGAGCCCAAAGTGCATGTCCTTCCCATTACAGGACTCATGTCCAGTCAGCAAAAGCACTCACCTCCCGTTGGCATACAGATGTCCCAGCTGCTTTCCTTTAAAAATTAGCTATCACCATTCTTTGAGACTGGCATGACCCTTTGCTTTTTCTACTCAGGATGACCCCTGATGAAGGAACATATTAAGATTTTATTGAGTGTGTTTTTCTGTCATTCTATGACTTTGGTGGTTTACTTGTTCAAAACGAAAAAAGAAGCCAAAGAAAATAAATGAATGCATTTTGGAACTAATTGGACACTACTTATCAGACTTTTGGAAGACTGAGTAATAATAATAAGGCAAGTGGACTGTGAATTGTTTTCCACTTGCAAGTACTTTTGTTTATCTAACACTAAATATAGTGCTATCAGCACCCTGGGGTTGTACCCCATGGATTTAGATAAGAAGATGATGGGGAAGGAGGATTTTTGATTCAAAATGTATCAGGATTGTATTATTTCACTTGAATCTCTTTTCATTTAAAAGTATTTAATAAAATGCTTCTTTTTTTAACATGTTTAGAATGTGAACCTTGGATTTAGGCAAAGCTGAGTTTAGGTCTTTGCTATTTAAAAATAGGGTTACCCCTTACTTTGCCAACAAAGGTCTGTCTAGTCAAAGCTATGGTTTTTCCAGTAGTCATGTATGAATTGAGAGTTGCACTATAAAGAAAGCTGAGCGCTGAAGAATTGATGTTTTTGAACTGTGGTGTTGGAGAAGAATCGTGAGAGTCCCTTGGACTGCAAGGAGATCCAACCAGTCCATTCTAAAGGATATTAGTCCTGGGTGTTCACTGGAAGGACTGATGCTGAAGCTGAAATTGGCCACCTGATGCAAAGAGCTGACTCATTTGAAAAGACCCTGATGCTGGGAAAAATTGAAGGCAGAAAGAGAAGGGGACAACAGAGGATGAGATGGTTGGATGGCATCACAGACTCAATGGACATGAGTTTGAGTAAGCTCTGGGAGTTGCTGATGGACAGGGAGGCCTGGCGTGCTGCAGTTCATTGGGTTGCAAAGAGTCAGACATGACTGAGTGACTGAACTGAACAGCATTCATCTCTCTGAGCCTTGAAGTTTACTTCTAACAAAGTTTAATAAACCTCCATCAGAGTGATGCAATAATTCACTGAGCTATCAAATCTGTCCAGATTCCAATGTCCCTGATACATAAATGGTCATCAAATTAGCAATCCTCATGTTGTTATTGGAAGCAAATTTGAACCCTGACCAATACTTTGTCAGAATACCCAAAGGCACCTTTCTTTCCTCAGGTATAGAATGATATTTACTTCAGAGTATCCCTGTTCATATTCCCAGTATGTTTTCTAGGCCAGTAGCATTTGTCAACTCCAGAGGTACCTGCTGGTAAGAGGAGAACCTTTGTTGCTCTGAACAGTTAAGTGTTTCACTTATTGGGAGTAACGCAACTCAACTTCCTCCCAGGATGGATGAAATGCCTGCCATTCTTGTAGGTAAACACAGGTTACTAAGTAACATGACAGGAAATATAAGTGGGTCTGTAAAGGTAAACAACCTGGAGAGCTTGGAATTTAACTCTGAGCAGATTAAATCAGCTCCTAGGAAAATCATTTGAGCGTAGCTTCAAAATCAAAGCTGGAGCCTTGGTGGAGAATAGACTCTTATGACAGATGTCTTGGTAAAGGTTTACAATCTCAGGAATCATTTACCAGTATCTATTCTGGGCAATACTGGATAATAGAAGCATATCATTTATTCAATTCAAAATGGTCTGGCTAGCCAGACAAAATGAGTCAGTTGAAATACTTACTTTTGACTAATTTCCAAAAGTCCAATCTTATTTTGCAGTTTGTTTTACTGATGACACATACTCCTTAAACTACATTTTAGACACTTTTAAACTTGCACACAGACTTGTAGAGGGTTGAATAATTTCCCCACTAAATTCATGTCCACATGGAACCTCAGAATGTGGTCTCTTGTGGAAATAAGGTCTTTGTGAATGTACGCAGTTAAGGACCTTGTGGCAAATCTCATGGAATTGGGGAGAACTCTAAATCCAGTGACTGGCATTCTTATAAATGGAGGAGAGGACACTGAGAAATATGACAAAGATCATATAAAGATGAAGGCAGAGGCTGAAGGAATGCAGCTGCAAGCTAGGGAACACTACAGATGGCCAGGAGCTATCAGAAGCTATCAGGAAGAGACAAGGAAGGAATCTTCACTAGAGGTTTCACAGAGGGTATGGCCCTGCTTACACCTTGATTTTCAACTTCTGGCCTCCAGAACTATGAAATAATTTGTTTTAAATCCAGTCAGTTTAGCTAATTTGTGTGGCAGCCATTCAAAACTATTTCATGTATGAATTTGAGAATTCTGTTATGATTCCACACATGAATTTCTGAGTTTCTCTACTGAGATATGGACTGTGCACATCAGCTTCTTTAACAACCTCTTCAATTTCTCCACAGCTCCTAACACAGGACAGCCATGGGTTCAACAGAGCCATGACTTGCTGTGCCTAGTAATGCTTTTCCATCTTTAAGACTTTACACTCTTAGTGACACTGTCAGGAAGCATTTAACAGGAGGCTTCCTGTGTGCCGTTTTGGATCTGTCAGGAATTATCTGCTCCTTATTACCAGTAACACCATCACTTAGAATTTTCCTGAAATCCCCACCATGTCCCTTCAACACATACATCTCCAGTTCTGTAAATGTTCTGTTATCTTTTAAGATTCATTTAAAATATTATCCCAGGCCCCCGGTGACACTTCTCCTACATTAATCACTTTGAGTAGAAGTGATCTCTTGTACATCTTTCTTTCCTGTACACTTTGTTGTGTCATCTCTTAGGATGGTAAACAATCTGCCTGCAATGCAGGAGACCCAGGTTTGATCCCTGGGCAGGGAAGATACCCTGGAAAAGGGTATGGCTACCTACTCCAGTATTCTTGCCTGGAGAAGTCCATGGACAGAGGAGCCTGGCGGAATACAGTCCACAGAGTCACAAAGAATCAGATACAACTGAATTACCAACAGTTTTCTCTTAGACTTAAAGCAATTCTCTTTCTTTTGCTGCAGTCCCTCTAAATATAGCTTCATGGGAGTTGCTCTTGTACAACAAACTGAGCAAAATGATTATGGAAGACAGAGTCCAATGTGGTAGGTAACTCCATATGTCTACTTTGACTAACACAAAGTTTGAGGTTAGTAGATGCACACTTTTACACGTAAAATGAAGAAAGAAAGTTCTATAGTACAGCACAGTGAGCTATATTCAATATCCTAAGACAAAACATAATGGAGAAGAATATTAAAAAAAATGTATATTTGTGTATAACTGAGTCACTTTTCTATAAAGCAGAAAATAACACAACATTGTAAATCAACTATACTTCATTAAAAATATAAATAAATAAATAATATCCCATAATAGAAATACACTGTTTGCCCCAGCTGCCTCATTCCACACTGATAAAACAGAAATGTTCTCTAAAATTACATTTTCATCATTATAAATATGACTTGAAAACCATGCAATTGATGCATTTGCTAGAGATTATCTTTTGCCCGTAGCTCATTAAAGCTGTCTTGCTATATCACACATATTCCTAGGAACAGCTATATGGAAGCCCTCACACAACAAAGTGACCCATGCAAATGACTTGATGAAATGACTTGAGAAAAATAACCACAGCAAAGCAGATCACATAATGACTCTGGGTGGCTACAAATCTGAGATGTGACCAATGAATGTGCTGTCTTGGAGGAGGCAGCCAGGGTTGTCAGGGAAAAAAAGAGTGTGCAATGTCTCATTAATTTGTTCCTAGTAAACAGTTTTTAAGGATTTGCCACAGAGTGATGCTCTTTGTATATGACCAAAGACAATTTGACAGCTATTTCAAAACAGTAATTGTTGGATTAATGATACTACCGAGGAATAAGGATTTATTATACCTAATTTGGAAGATTGTGAATATAATGCCTACATGGGTTACAAGGTGGCAGTTGGGCAAAATGGCTGGGCAAATGCAAGATGACATTATTATGGTGCCTCTTTGATGTCTTAGCTTACAGGACTTTCTCTCACCCTTAATTATTTGAAAAATATTAAGCAAGACTGTGCATTTAAGGGTTGACTTCTAATTGAATCTAGCTGTGTGCTGTTCTATAGGAAGAAATTGGCCTTCTGGTTGCTACAAAATACTCCAGGAAAATAGGAGGCTGTGACTGTGCTATCCCAGTGCTCTACTTGAAGAGATTCCTCCAAATAATAAGGAGGTACAGAGAATGTTATGCCAATTGTCTTCTAAGAGTTACATATTTCTATGATAGTACAAATATTCCTCTGTGGCCATTTGAAACGAAATAATGAAGAATAATTTTATTTATTCATTTTGAAATATTATTGTAGTCAACCTACAATGTTGGGTTAATTTCTGCTGTACAGCAAAGTGATTTGGTTTATACACATACATGTTATTTTTCACATTCTTCTCCATTGTGCTTTATCATAGGATACTATAGTTCCTACCTGTAACAGTTTACATCTGCTAACCCTAAACTCAGTCTATCCCTCCCCTATGCCACCTTACTTCTTGGCAATCATAGGTCTCTTCTCTATGTCTATGAGTTTGTGTATGTTTCATAGGTAAGTTCATTTGTGTCATATTTTAGATTCTACATAAGTGATATCATATGGTGCTTGTCTTTTTCATTTTTTAAACTTTTAATTGGAAGATAATTGCTTTACAATGTTGTGTTAGTTGCTGCTGTACAAGAATGTGAATCAGGTATAAGTATACAACTATCCCCTCCCTCTTGAACCTTACTCCCACCTCACTCTCCCACCCCACTAGATCATTACAGAGAACTAAGCTGAGCTCCCTGTGTTATACAGCAGTTTCATACTAGCTATCTATTTTATACGTGATAATGTATCTATGTGGCTTCCTAGGTGGCCCAGTGTTAAAGAATCCTCCCTCCAATGTAGGAGATGTGGATTCAGTCTTTAGGTCAGGAAGATCCCCTGGAGAAGGAAATACCAACCCATTCCAGTGTTTTTCCCTAAAAAATTCCATGGGCAGAGGAGCCGGTGGCCTATAGTCTATGGAGTCTCAAAAGAGTCAGACATGACTTAGTGACTAAACAACAACAATGTATATATGTCAATGCTACTTTCTCAATTTGCCCCACTCTCTCCTCCTCTAGTTTGTGTCCACAAGTTCATTCTTTACATTTGCATCTGTATTACTGCTGTGGAAATAAGTTCATCAGTACAATTTTTCTAATTTCCATACATACATGTTAATAAGCAATATTTATTTTTCTCTTTCTTCACTTTATGTGACAGAGTCTAGGCTCATTCACCTCACGATAACTGATTCAATTTTGTTCCTTTTATGGCTGAGTAATATTCCATTGTGTATATGTACAACTTCTTTAACCACTCATCTGTCAATAGACATGTAAGTTGCTTTCATGTCTTGGCTATTGTGCTTGGCATATAGTGCTTCTATGAACATAAGGTTGTATGTATCTTTTTGAATTATATCTTTTGTCTGGATATGTGCTCAGGAGTGGAATCAAAAGACCATAAGGCAAGTCTACTTTTAGTACTTTTGGGAAATCTCCATACTGTTTTCCATAATGGCTGAAGTAATTTATATTCCCACCAGCCAACATTGTAGGAGGGTTTCCTTCTCTAATGTGGAATAATTTTAAATGCATATATCAGTAACCAGTGATACTCTCAATGAGCATAGCTTAATATGTTCCAAAATGTAAAATACGTTGGATGAGATGAATACTTAGAGTTTAAAAAGAAAGGTTCATTCATCCACGAGCATGCAAACAGCTGTATACCGAAATTAAAACACCATGCAATGTAAATTAGAATCTTTGCCTACAGATCTAACTCCAGGTAAATATAACATGTTTCACATGTGCACACACACACACACACACACACTCAGAAATGGAGTGCAGTTTTCATATCTTAAGTTATGTTGAAAAATTACTATATTTTCTAAAGAATTATCTCCTTTTTTGTATGTAGTTGATTTACAATGTTTTGGTCTCAGGTATAGAGCAAAGTGATACATTTATATATACTTTTCAGATTCTTTTTCATTATAGGTCATTACAAAATAATCAGTAGAGTTCCCTGCACTATACAGTAGGCTTTTGTTGGTCATCTATTTTATATATAGTAATGTGCATATGCTGGGCTTCCCTGGTAGTTCAGCTGGTAAGAATCCGCCTGCAGTGCAGGAGACCCTGGTTCGATTCCTGGGTTAGGAAGATCTCAGGAGAAGGGATAGGCTATTCTCCGGCTTCCCTGGTGGCGCACTTGGTAGAGAATTTGCCAGCAGTGAGGGAGACCTGGGTTTGATCCTTGGGTTGGGAAAATCCCCTGGAGGAGGGCATGGCAACCCACTCCAGTATTCTTGCCTGGAGAATCTTCATGGACAGAGGAACCTGGCAGGCCACAGTCCACAGGGTCACAAAGAATCAAGAATCAGACACAACTGAGGAAGGAAGCACAGCATAGGACAATGTGTATATGTTAATTCCAAACTCCTAATTTACCCCTCTCCCTGTCCCTTTTAGTAACCATAAATTTGTTTTCTATATCTGTGGTTCTATTTTTGCTTTGTAAATAAGTTCATTTTTATCTTATTTTTTCAGATTTCACATATAAGTGCTATCATAAAATATTTGTCTTTCTCTGTTGGGCTTACTTCATTTAAATATGATAATTTCTAGATCCATCCATGTTGCTGCAAATTATTTTAGAAATATTTCCTTTAACAATATCATTTTTAAATATAGTAAAGTCAGAGTCCTATCTTTTAATTTAATTTTTTTCTATGGGAATACATCCTTAATTTCATTTTTATTTTATGTAGTTTATGTTAAAGTATAATTTTACAATAGCATTAGCAAGGGTCAGGGTTCACTTTATCATAAGTTTCTTTATGGCAATTTAAAAAGTGAAATAGTTATTCTGAAGAGTGACATCCATTGATTCTAAAATTCATTAGGGTCATACTTACTGGACAATTCATTAAATCTAGTAACAGAAGATGTAGTGACTTCATTTAAATAAAGACATCTCTAAAATACAGGTCTCTCCCAGCACACTCAATCACCTTCATATATTCCTACAACTGTCTTTTGAAGAGAACATATCACACTTTATTCTAGCACTTTTTTATCTGTCTCTCTTCCAAAAAGTTAATTTTGAGAGGAAGGAGGAAACTGCAACTGATGTAAGTATGCCAGAAATGATTGATGACAATGATAGTAATAATAATTGGTGACAACAGCATTAGTCATTCCCTATCCCCTGACACCTACCCCTACCCCTTCACATTTTGCTTTCTGAGCTCCACTGCCCAGACTGGAGGCAATGAGAATTCTCATTCTCAGCAGGTGTTTCACCTGCCTGCTGCCTGCTGCAGTATTCACCTTGTAACCAGGCCGCTTTACTTGGGAGCTGCAGGCAAGATGCTATTTCGGCAGTGACATTTCTTTCTTCTTGGCTGTCAAAAGCAGAGGCTGTTCAAGTACCAGTCCTCAAACTCTTGAATAAGAGAAAAATAGTGCTGTATGTGTGGTTGGAGGAATGCAGGTTTGACCCAAGCAGGATTTTCTAACTGAGAGGGTCAGGGAAACTTGAGAACATTGGACAGGCACAGCTCTTGGTTTCATTGTGATTATTGTAGCTGCTTACTAGCTATTTATAGCACACCCATTCTTAACAGGACTGACTTGGCTTGTGAAAAGATAGCTACTAGGAAAGTATGAAATAATCCAACACATGAATTCTGAAAAGGAAAAAGTCATTGTACAAAAACAAAATAAATCCCACGTAAGGCTAGTAACAACAAACTATATTGAATGCGTAGCAGGTTTCCCTATGATGAGTATCAATCATCTTTGCTACCATTACTGTTGCATAGAAAATGCAACATCCTTCTGCAAAATTAGATATTAGGATAGGCATGCTTAGTTCCTCAGTTATGTCCTACTATAGACCCCATGGACTATAGTACACCAGGCTCCTGTCCATGCAATTCTTCAAGCAAGAATAATGGACTGGGTAGCCATTCCCTTCTTTAGGGTATATTTTCAACCCAGGGATCGAGCCTGGTCTCCTGCATTTCAGAAAAATTCCTTACCATATGAGCCATTAAATACTGGCAATGTAATCCCTGGTCCGCTTTTACTTCTAACAAACCAACCAGATATTTTACTGGTCAGCGAGAGTAGGTGTTTTCGATGAAAGATAGAACAGGAATTTCCCAATTTTCCTGTGCAGCAGCAACAAGCAGGGAGGTTACATTCATCAGCAAGTGGCCTGGAATGCCCACCCAAGAAGGGGACAGACGGAGACCAGCCAGTAATGAAAAATAGTGCCCATGTTCAAGAAAGCTCACTTGGATAGAAGCCCTTGTCTTTAAAATATGCAGAACATGGACTTTGTGTATTTATCTCATTCACCACTGGTAGATAAGCACTGAAAGGTACCTATGGTAAAATGTAAAGACCATCCCTCTTCCACTCTGCTAAAAATGAGTTGGCTTCATCACCACCCTGTCTTGGTGATCCTAACGAGATTTTCAAAGGTCATGCATGATTTGGAGGCTCATTGCTCTTGAGTGACATTCTTTTGTATGTGAAAATTGCCCCTAACATCCTATCAAAGAGGATATAATGATACCAGAAAGTGTATGGCCTGTGTAGGCACAAAGCCTGCCTTTGAACCTTCACTCCACCACCAACAACTTGCCTATGCCTTTGGAGCAGTTACTGTACTTCCATGTACTTTCATTTTCTATGAAATGCAAATAACATTGTCTCTCATATCAGATTATCTGGACATTAGAGATAAAGAATATAAGATGTCCATAGCACAGTACATGATCAACAAAAAGTGGACATTATTAGTCTATTTTGCCTTATTCTAATTCATTTTGCCATATACAAAAAGACTATTTTCAACCCCTAGAGATCAGAGTAATGGAAACCAGCCTGTCCTTGGGGACTATTCAGATATTCAAATCATGGACACTGATAAGAGACTTCTGGCTGATTAAAAAAAGGAGTTCATTTCAACCATATAAATATTTGAATCAATTCTTGTGGGTAATTGCTAAAAAAAAAAAAAAAACACAGAAAAGATTCTCTAATTGACTGTCTGTCAGTAAACCAAGCAATCCCCAAATCAATCTATCTATTTATCTATCTTATATATGTACACACACACACACACACACACACACACAAACACACACCAGTCTTGGGGTCAGTGATCAATATTAGGTTTATCTAGACACCAGTAGAACTATTGATACTTTTAAAGGCAATGTGAATGTGGGTAGCCAGAGTGTCAGTCCCATCAAAGTTCCACATGGAAACTCTAGGATCAAATAGATGGGAGGCCAAGACCAGTATCAACCAAGGTCAAAGGCCAGGATTAAGACTGAATTTTAGGTGTCAGATGGAGGCTAAGGCCCATGGAGGGTGGAATGGAATACACCAGATCTGCTCCAAGGTAGAGTCATGAATGATCCCTCCAACTAGTTTTAGTGGCTTTATGAACTAAGGCCAAGGATAGATCAGACAATTGTCAATCAAAAGGCTGCCCGAAACATTCTTTTTATATTATTTGCAAATTTCAACATCCTGGAATCTCTTTATAATGCTATTGTGTATGTCTGTATGTGTGTGTGACTGTGTATGTGGGTCGATAAGCCTATGGGTTTGAATTTATGTCTGCATTTCTGACTGTGTATTGGGGAACACAGCCATTCCTTTTCATGAGACACTTGGAGTGTTAGTAACACAGACCTCATAAGTGATCCAGAGCCATTGTTTTTACCCATTAATGGTGTTGCTAGAGGGTCCAGGGGCCTTCTCATTCAAAGTATGTCCTTTGGAAACATATAAATTCACTGTTTGGGAATGAAAGTTTTAAGACAAGGATTAGGATAAATGTTTTGAGTCTTTGTCACAGTTGTGAGTAGCCCAGTTTTTCTGTCCTCATCCAGGCAAAGAGGGGGCCATGAATAAAGCTCCACTGTGCATACTTCTCTCAACTGGAATCCTTTACTTCGGAACTTTGCCATTCCAGAACTGCTCATCCATGCTTGTTTGCCTTATCTCAGTTTCAGAAAGAATGAATGGATGGTAAGGCCTCTGCACAGTCTGATTATCCTAAAATCCTTACTGGCTATGCCAATGGGGTCACGATCCCCTCTCATGTTCATACAGCACAAATTGGCACTTTGGCATCCACTTGTGTAGCATCTGCTTATCCATCACTGCCCTTCATACCAGCCACTCTTAGAACTTAAGAAATTCTGCTTGAAAAGGAAGCTTTGTGTCTGTGCTTCCAAGAAGCATCCAGAGATGAAACAATGTGGGTCCTCAGGACAACATGCCTAAGAGAAATGACAGCAAGTTAGGGGAAAGAGAAGGTTCTCTGGCAAGGCTTTCAGAGGAGTGAATGAAACTAATTCATGAGTAAAGGATTCTGACATGAAATTGGAGCTGGTGCTACGCATATGTATGGTCAGGCTTATCTAGGCGACAGAGGGCTGATCTGGGAGACTGGGACCAATTTTCTTCCCCAGCAGATCTGGCTAGACTACTCAAAATGCCAAGATGGCCTTCACATTTCCATTTGAAGCCTGAGAATGGTGAAAAGAGAGGACTCAGTCAGCCGGGATTTGCAACAGTACAAAATCAAGTAATCTAAGTGGAGGACATAAAAGCCACCAGGAGACTAATCACAAAGTCTCAAATGTGTCCTATATTGTCAGCCTTCCCTCAGCTTGCATCCAGAGTTTAGCCTCTGGTGTCCCATAGACAGGCTTTGATCCTCATTAGCTGTTTAAATTTAATAAGAAGTGAAGAATCTTTTTGAATTATGGTTTTCTTTGGGTAAATGCCTAGAGGTGGGACTGCTGGATCATATAGAAGCTCTATTTTTAGGTTTTTAAGGAATCTACATACTCTTCTCCATAGTGGCGGTACTAATTTACATCCTCACTGACAGTGTGGTAGTGACTCCAATATTCATTGCAGCATTATTTACAATAGTCAGAACATGAAAGCAACCTAGATGTCCATCAACAGATGAATGGATAAAAAAGAAGTGGTACGTACATACAATGGAATATTACTCAGCTATTAAGAGTGAAATAATACCATTTGCAGTAACATGCATAGACTTATTTTAAAAATAGAAGTAGAGTCACAGATGTAGAACACAAACTTATGGTTACCTGGTGGTAAGGAGGGAGGGATAAATTGGGAGACTGGGATTAACATGTACACACTACTCTATATAAAATAAATAACCAATAAAGACCTACTGTATAGCACAGGGAATGCTACTCAATACTCTGTAATAATTTATATGGGAAATGAATCTAAAAAATGTGTGTATATGTGCACGTATAAGTGGTTTACTTTATTGTATAGTGGAAAGAAACAATAGTGTAAATCAAGTATGAAAGTGAAAGTGAAGTAGATTAGTCATGTCCTACTCTTTGTAATCCCGTGGACTGAAGCCTACCAGACTCCTTCCTCCATCGGATTCTCCAGGCAAGAATACTGGAGTAGGCTGCCATTTCCTTCTCTAGGGGATCTTCCTGACACAGGGATCGAACCAGGGTGTCCCGCATTGCAGGCAGGCAGAGACTTTAACCTCTGAGCCAGCAGGGAAACCCAAAACCAGGTAAAACCCAAAATCAAGTATACTCAAAAAAAAAAAAAAAAAAAAAATAAGTGAAGAAAATTTAAAAGACTGGTGTGATTATTAAGTCTTATTTCCTGAGCTTTGTATATGGTCAAGGCTCAACCAATGGCAACTGAGGCTCATCTATAGAACTGGAGGAAAGTGTAAGGCCTTTTACATTATAATGGCCCAGCATCACCATGCCTGCTAACCAATGACAGTTATCTGGTATATGAGATTAAACATGACCGTTTTAAAAAACTGAGTCAACATGTCATTAAACTGGATGAAACCAACCTCTTGGCATTTATGGATACAGTATCTTTTTATTTTTTTCGTTTTCTTTTCTTTCTTTTTTTTTTTTTTTTTTTTGCAGACTTCAGAAACTGAGTTGGCTCCATTTGGCTCTGAGAGAGAGTTAAACTTTGCTTTCTCCCCAAAAAAAGAAGTTGGGCAGCCCTCAGAATGATTTATATTTAGGTCTCTGTTGCATAAAATCTCATTTGCTTCAGTGCATTTGTCAAAGATTTTTCCGATGTGTGTCTTGCATAGAACTTGCTTGGTGTAATCCCCTCAGCCTTCCATGCAGAAGGTGTATTTCTGCTGAAAGTTTCTCTTGACAGGTCTTCAGAAGATCATATTTGACTGATGTGTTGGTGTTCTTCGTTTAACTCCTGCACTATGAACTTTATATCATGTGTTTCTTCCCTGCATATTAATGTCCTGGTTTTCATGTGCAGATCAAGTGAAGCCATAAAAATCAGTACTGTCAGCCAATTAGAATTCATCTGACAAGCGATACTTTGTCTTTTGTGTGCTAACCCAGGATCCGGGTGAAAAGATAGCATCTTGTTTGCCTTTCCAGAAATACACCCCCGTAGAATAAAAATTACAAATACTTTTTGCTGACTTAATCATAGTGTGGATTTATCTTATGGAGAAGAAAGATGAGAGATTTTTTAAAGGGACATGCTGTGAAGGCTTTAAAATTATTTACTGTCCTCATTATCATTAGGAAACAGGCGTTATCTGATCTATCTCTCCCAATTTTTAAGTGAAATTCTATTTTAAGATTCATAATTTTTACACATTGCCTGATCCTGCACAGAAATGCACACTGCATGGAGCGGAAGATTGCCTGATGGATGTCTAATTGCCTTCTCAAAAGTCTATTTGAAATGTTGAGAAAATGTTTCCTAACAGAATGTGAAAATTGGATTCTAAACAAAGTAGATACTGCTTAGAAGAATATTTGGAAAGGAAAGGCTGTTGAATTTATGCAGCATGAAAATTTAAAGTAAAAATTCAGATCCTCACCTTTGGGGTCATGGTGATTAATTTCCATTCCAAATGTAACTCTTTATAGGCAAGAAATTCAGTAAATATTCCCTTGTGACCAACAACCTCGTGAACTGTTGGCAGAATTAATAAAGCTGTCATGATTTCTTTGGAATATTGCATGTCTCCTTGTATGTCATTTAATTGTGAAGTGTAAATATGCATATGGCACATCAGAGAAACTAAATATATTAGTCTTTAGGGCTTCAGCTTCTGTTTCTGCATTCATTTATCAATTTTGATTAAATTAGGGGAGCGCATTTTGTCAAGAAAATATATAAAATTTATGTAGTTTTCCAGGAGAATGACTTGCATTGTTTATACAGCCTAAGTATCTAGGGAGAAATATATATTTTCTAATATGCAGCTTTGGATAATATAGAATGTTCTGTATATAAGATTATGTTCACAGCTTGGGAGAATTTGGAGAAAATGTTCCTGGTAAGCAAAGTGTTTTTAAGAAGAAAAAGTAGAAAACACAGGAGCGGAGGGAAAACATAATGCAACTTAGTCTCTCACACTTTAAAATAATGCAGCCTTAGTGCAGATTCTAATCTAATCCAAGAGAGACCTCTCTCAGGAAGATTCTGGTTACATAGAAGGACAGGATATATACGCTGAGTAAGAAAGCATCTCATTATGTTAAGATTAAGCTCAATTATTCGCAGCAATGCCTTTTAGTACAAATGAATCTTCATTTTAAAGGAGATCAGCTTTCTTTTGAAAATAAGTTCATTGTATCATCTTTTTAGATTTCACAAATAATTGATATCATATGATATTTGTCTATCTAATTAGAGACATAGAAAACAAGCTTATAGTTACCAAAGGGAATAGCAAGAGGGTGGTGAGAAATAAATTAGGAGTTTAGAATCAATACATATACAATACTACATATAAAATAGGTAAACAAGAAGGACCTACTGTATAGTGCAGAGAACTCTACTGAATATTCTGTAATAATCTATAGGGGAAAAGACTGTAAAAAAGAAATTGTGTGTATATGTATATATGTGTGTGTGTATATATATATATATATATATATATATATATATATATATAACTGAATGACTTTGCTGTCCATCTGAAACTAACACATTGTAAACTATACTTCAATTTTTGGAATTAAATTTTATTTTTAAAATGAAAGCATTTTTTAAAAAGAGAGGATGACAAAAGTGATATAGTAAAGATGCAAGTCAAATTTTAAAATAAAAACAAGGAGACAAGCTGTCCTAAGAGTGAATTTGGGGACTGACAATTACCTAGGTACTGCCAATACTAGTTGAAACACTCTGCCTTTGGGTAAGTAGATGTTGGCAAAGAAAAGAATAAATCAGTGTTATGTGACTGTCAATATTGTCAAGAAAGAAAACTGCCCTTTTAAAGAGAGTAACAAGAAATTTGTAACAGATTATAATTGAATATGATTAAAATATAAGTATTTATGGTTTTATTTTTGTTTTTCATTTTGTTTTTTCCTCCCATCTGAGTATCCATCTGAGAAAAAAAGATTAACACACTTTCTTTACTGACCAGTTAGTGTTGTTATAAATATTCTAAAATTAACTTTGAGCAAAAGATAAATATTATTGCTTCATTTTATTGGTAAAAATGTGTGATTCATAGAGATAAATAAATTTACTCTGAACTTCCCTGGTGGTCCAGTGGTTAAGACAGTGCTTCCACTGAAGGAAACACAGGTCTGTCCTTGGTCAGTGAAGATTCTGCATGCCATGCAACATGACTAAAAAATAAAATTAAAAACTTTTTTTTTTTAATTTAAGACATCTTTGGAAAATACAGTTAGAGATTTTTAAAGTTTCACTCCAATTTATACAAGGAGGCACTGCTTCATCTGACAATTTTGCTTGGGAATATTACAAATGAATATCATATCATCACAAATGCCTATGTTCATGCAAACTATAACTTACATCATATAAAGTTCACAAAGTTAAGAACTTGCATGTTAAATAACTTGTGATCTCTCCTTCACTGTTCACAAATATACTTTCTTTTTCAATTATTTTTTATTTTATATTGGACTGTAGTTGATTAACAATGTTGTGTTAGTTTCAAGTGTACAACAAAGTGATTCAGTTATCAGCATACATATATCGATTCTTTTTCAAATGATTTTGTCATTTAGGTTACTACAGAATATTGAGTGGAGTTCCCTGTGCTATACAATAAGACTTCATTTATTATCTGTCTTATATATGGTAGTGTGTATTTGTGCTGTGTGCTCAGCTGTGTCTGACTCTTTGCAGCCTCATGGATTGTAGCCTACCAGGCTTCTCTTTCCATGGCGTTTTCCAGGCAAGAATACTGGAGTAGGTTGCCATTGCCTACTCCAGGATATTTTCCTGACCCAGGGATTGACCCCATGTCTCTTGTGTCTCTGGCATTGGCAGGAGGATTGTTTACCACTAGCACCTCCTGAAAGCTAGTGTGCATATGTCCATCCCAAACTCCCAATTTACCTTTCCATAACATGAACATCTAGGTTCAGATGGCATGTGATGCACAACAACCTCTTCCTTTCTCACCACTGACCCATCCAGCACATCCCAGGGTCAGAGCTCATATTTCCCACCTCTGCACATACTTCTTCCCATGCTCAGCTGACCCTGTCCATCATGCTTTGGTCCTGTGGGTACCCATACTAGTTTTGTGCCCTGGCCCCTCTTCCCCGAGGAAAGTGCACCCAGGTGAAGCCTACACAGACCCTGAAGTGGTTTAGATAATTCTGAGGTCTGGAGACCCTGAAAGAACCATGGTCTAAATTGGGATGGAGGAAGAAGAGCAAAGTTTCCAGGTAAGCTCTTTACCCATCAGAGTCCTCATCAAGGGAGAAACTCAAAGCAGGGCTCCTTTGTGGCAGGGAGCCCAGGTCAGAGGCCTCTCCCACCTGGGCTAATGGAGATACTATAGATATAGATACTACTGAGGGATATACTGGAAGTCCTGATGAAGGGAACTGATTCAAACTAAGATCATGTGACCTGAAGCCTTGTATTCTATTCATTTATGTACATTTTTTGATGTTGTAGAATTAATATTTATTGCCATGGAAAGATGTTCATAATATATGTCCAGTGAAAAATACAGGTTACAAAATAATAAATACAGTATGAACCTTTTGTTTTAAAAGCTGTGTATGTGATATAAAAGATTCAGAAAGCTGTATACCCAGTGTTACAGATGGTGTCTCTGGGTGAGGAGAATAGCATGGATTTTTCTCCTTTTAAGCTATTTTTTTTTTTTTGACAAGTACTACATAGTGCTTTCTTAATAAGAAAACAATTACTTTTCACTTTTTAAAGGAATATACTGTATTTAAAGTCTATCTTGCTGACTTTCTAGTACTTTCAAGGAATAAAGAAGTAAACACATGAATCTGACTAATGATTTCAAGAATCCTTTTCATATAAGCAAACAATTTGCAGAGTCAGGACTCAGTTCAGAACACTGAGATCCCTATGTGCCCTTGAGAAGTTGCCACTGGCCCCAAATCAGGGCTTTCATTGGCTTAGATTTGTTGATAGTTTTCTTTCTCTGGGTTCTTCTGGAATTGAGCCTTTAGAGCCCAGAACACTAATCTGCTTGTTGCACCTATGATAAGACGTTCAAGGCTCTTCAGATTTCCCAGCTGCACATCCAGTGGGCAATAGAAGCTTTCAGATACTTTGTGTTTGCCATTCCTGGAAAACGGCAGCCACAATAAGCACCAGGAAGAGGGATTTTTTTCTTACCCATAGTTTGAACATTGAAAATGATAAGAGAGAAAGGCTTCTGCAGACTGACTCAAAAGCAAAAGAAAGCTGAACAAAAGTGAGCCCTGAATATAAGAAGATAAGGCAGCTGCACAATTGGAAACTGGCTGTAGGATATCTGTCTATTCAAGTCACAACCTTATCCTATAGCATACACTGAAGTAAAAAAATATACATAATAAAAATGTATCTCAAGGTTTCCACGATTAAAATAGGTCAAGACAGCCAATCAGATTGAAAGAAATAAGGAAAAGGCTGACTGAATTGGTGAACTGAAGGTGTTGTCTGGTCAGACAGATAGCCTACTTACTTAAACCGTGTCAATACATATTAATAAGGACAAAGAGGTACTGTAATATAGGAAGCAAAATAATTCTTCCAATACATATTTACAACTATAAGAAGACATCGCTAAATAATTTTTAAAAATCAGATGTTAGATCACTCAGGAGGGAATATGGCAGCAAGACTGCTTAAGGGCCATGAGTTGCATAGGCACACCCTTCTTTTGGAAAATTGTGGTGAGGCTGGAACACAGGTACAGCTTATGTCAAGGACTGGCAGAAGTGAATGGCTAGGACACTCCAGTCTTATTTCACTCCAAGACACCTCAGGGTCACCTCTGTCTGACAGAATACCTGAGTTCTGTTAAGTTTTTAAGGAGGTAAATGAGAATGCCTGTTGAGTATATTCTCTAGCAATTTTTAAATTCGTAATTCTAGTGACTTTGCATCTTTTTAGACTAAGGCAAGATGTGGCTATATCAAAATGTCCTTTGATAGGAAAACATACCAATAAGTTTATTTGCATCATTTTTTAGATTCTACATAAATATTAGAGGAGGGATAAATTAGGAATTTGGGGTTAAAATAGGGAAGTTTCCCTGGAGAAGTAAATGGCGAGAGACTCCAGTACTGTTGCCTGGAAAATTCCATGGACTGAGGAGCCTGGTAGGCTACAATCCATGGGGTCTCAAAGAGTTGGACTGAGGGACTTCACTTCACTTCTTTATATACACACTACTGTATATAAAATAGATAATCAACAAGGACCTACTGTATAGCACAGAGAACTCTACTCAATAGTCTATAATAATTTACATGGGAAAATAATCTGAAAAGAATGGACATATGTATAACTAAATCACTTTGCTGCACATCTGAAACTAACACAAAATTAAAAATCGACTATACTTCAATATAAAATTAAATTTAAAAAACTATGCCAAATATTCATGTTCCAAATATTAAAATGATATAAGTGGTCATATCAAAATGACTGTATCTAAATATCAGATCCTCTTTTCTTCTACTCCAGTATTCCTACCATTAGAATAAGTATGGTTAAGCAGCTCAGTATCAAAAGAAAAACTACCCAATCTCAAAATGCTTAGAATACTTAGAGACATTTCTCCAAAGAAATACATATGACCAAAAAACACATGAAAAGATGTTCTACATTGCTAATTATTAGACAAATGTAAATCAAAACTACAGTGAGATGTTACATCACACCCATCAGAATG
>SJYC01046881.1:0-31472 GCA_006408675.1 Madoqua kirkii | reverse complement strand
AAAAAAAAAAAAAAAAACTAAACATAGAGCTACATTATGATCCAGCAATCCCAGTCTTGGGCATGTATGCTGAGAAAGGATACATACACCCCAGTGTTCATAACAGCACTATTTATAATAGCCAAGACATGAAAGCAGCCCAAATGTCCCTGAGTGCTGAATGGTTAAAGAAGTAGCACATGCGTGCAATGGAATATAGCTTTGACATAAAAAAGTATGAAATAATGCCATTTGCAGCAACATGAATGGATCTGAAGATTATCATACTAAATGAAATAAGACAGAGAATGACGAATATATTATATTCCTTGTATACAGAATCTGAAAAATAAATAATTACAAGTGAAGTTATTTATAAAACAGAAATGGGCTCAGAGACTTAGAGAAGGTACTTATGGTTACCAGGGGGTGGAGACTGGGGAGAGGGATAAGTTGAGAGTTTGGAATTGACATGTACACACTGATATATTTAAAATAAAATGCCTAAAAAAGAAGAATAGATATGTTTATCACACTAAATATACCTCGTGTTTGCTTCCAAAAATTAGGGTCATCAAACTTACAAAACCTAACTTCATGACTGCTTGGCTGTGTCAAGGGGTGGGTTATTTTTGTTCCCATTCATTAATTCTCTCAGCCCTTGGAGATGCTGCCTAGGGTCCAGGTTGAGTTTCTGTCCCAAAGACTGGACCATCTCCTACCGCACTTTAAAAAATAATAATTGAATGTTTTGATTTGAGAAAGTTTGGAAAACATCACCAGATGTGTCCAGGATAAAGAAAGATGAGACTAGGTTGAATAAATCAGAGAGAATTTATGGAGGAGGTTTGACTTAAAAAGGAAAGAGAAAGACTTTCCTAGTGGTCCAGTGGTTAAGAATCTGCTTGCCCTGGCACAAGAAGTTTCCACATGCCTTGGGGTAGCTGAGCCTATGCAACACATCCACTGAGCCACACTCTAGAGCCAGCTCTCTGCAGCTAGAGAGTGGCACCCATTGCTACTACCACAGAAAGTCTGCATGCACAATGAAGACCCCATGCTGCCAATAAATAAATAAATAAATAAATAAATGAAAAAAGGAAGAAGAGGTTTGATTCTATGAGAGAGGACTAACCAGAGACACAATTAGGTAGTACAATTAGATAGTCAGTGGTTGGGAACATATGTGACATTCTGAAGGTGCACATTCAGGTCACAACACAACAACTAAGACTAGCTCTGTGGTTCAAAAGGACTGAGTGGAGTGTGGCTACACAGAGAGGAAGAGAAGATCTGGGGCAATATGCAACATGATTGAAAGTGGGGTTTGGAAAAATGCATCACTTAATTGCACGCAAGACTGACAGGAAGAGAAGAAAATAAAGTCCAGGAAATCTAAGAAGGGTCTTGGAATATATAACTTTTCAGTTTTCATCTGTAATTTGGCTTCCAAAAGAAATAGATTTCATTTTCTCCCTCTTTTCAAATTTATTTTTTTAAGTAGTTTTCTATTTGAAAAATTCCTCTTCATTTTTAGGCTTTAATTGTGTGTGTGCCTATGACATAGACTTATTTTTCTTGTCCCTCCATACTTGAGATAGTTGTAGATAGCTATCATCAAAAATTAAACAGAGAAGGAGCTTATTTCTAAGATATTTTTAGTTTTCCCATTTCTTGTTCTGGACATTTAGTTTTAATTTATTTTTTGTGTGTTCGGATAAGATGGATTGCTTTGGCTTATGCAGTAGGTACTTTCTCAAGCTATAAACTTTACTTTTAAATATGTTATGAAAGTGGATTGAAATGGTCTTTAATAAGAACTGGCTGTCACGTATACACATCAGACATTTTTATAGAATGTGCTTACAGAAAGGCAATCTGAAGACTGAGAACTTTTCAGAAATCATCTGGTCTACCCTTCACCTCTTCAGAGGAGTTTAGAAAAGAAAAGGAGAAACAGTATATTAAAACATTAACATTTACAGGCAAAATATAACTCTAACTTTATTGTCTCATAGAAAAGAAGGGAGTTAATGAATTAAATACATTTCAATACAGCTTCTTTGCAATCATTAGCTGTGTGCTGATGATCAAATTACCAAAGTTCTCTGAGGCTATTTCCTCATCTGTGAAATAGGTCGCACAGTGGTAAAGAATTCACCTGCCAATGCAAGAGACTGAGATACTATCCCTGAGTTGGGAAGATCTCTTGATGTAGGAGATGGCTCCAGTATTCTTACTTGGATAAATCTATGGATAGAGGAGCCTGGTGGGCTACAGTCCATGGGGTCGCAAAGAATCAGACAGGACTGAGCACATACACATATTTACTTTACAAGGCAGTTACAAAAATAAAATGGCACAGTGCAAGGATAATACCAGTCTTGAGGTAGGCACTGAAGAAATCATACATGCATGCATGCTAAGTCACTTCAGCAGCAACCTACCATTTGCAGCCCTATGCACTATAACTTGCCAGGATCCTCTGTCCATGGGATACTCTATACAGAAGAATATTGGAGTGGATTGCCATGCCCTCTTCGAGGGAATCTTCCCAACTCAAGGATGGAATTCACATCTCCTGCACTGAAGGTGGATTCTTTGCCCACTGAATCACCTGGGAAGCCCAATAATAAGTACTTTTTTTTATTATCTTATTAAGATTATTCTTATAAAGATGAATTTGGAGCATAACAGCAAAGATCATTTGGCTTTTTTGGAAAAGGCACAAATTCATTGCGTGACTCTGGTAAAGAATATCTCTAAGCATCAGATGAGTAAATGCATGATCTTGGAGGTCATTTCTTCAAGAACTTTAGCTCTTGACCTCATTTGTCCAAAGAAATGCTAAAACATAGGGGACTTCCCTATGTTTTAGCTAGTGGTGGTGCTAGTGGCATAAAAGGTGACATTAAAAAGTTTTTCCCCTGGGTCAGGAAGATCCCCTGGAGGAGGAAATGGTAATCCACTACAATATTCTTATCTGGAGAATGCCATGGACAGGACTCTGGTGGGCTACAGTTCATAGGGTTGCAAAGAGTCTGACACAACTGAAGCGACTTAGCACAAAATATAGGAAGAGTGATAAAGTCTTGATTCTGATACTTACTAGATGTGCAGAGTTAAGAAAGTTACTTAAATTATTAAGCTAAGAGTCCTATGAGTATTGAATACAATATACTGTGCAACATAACCACTATGTTGATTAATTTCCTGCCCTCGGGCCCTCACATGTAACATCAGAATGCTACCAGACTTATCTATTCACCAGAAATATTTTAGACTCAGAAACTACAATGGATGATACAGCAGTGTACTGTGGGTGACTGCACTTATTTGAGCTAAAATTAACAATAGTTGTCAAAGAATGGTGTCCTGATATGGAGCAGTGGATACCCTAGTGGCTTAAAAAGAAAGACAGACTTCCAGATTTCCCCATATTGAGTATATCAGATGCTTTCTTGAGTATATTATTTGTCAATGTCCAGGTCTGAGACTTAGAAATATTTTCTCAGCCCTGGCTATTAAAATTGCTGATGAGAACAACTCAAATTTCTATTTCCCATTCATAACAGTTATAAAATGTGCTTCCATTTGGGATGCTTTGTTTGCTTACGTACCCTGGAACCAGAGCTGGGCTTCTAGTGTGGTCTCAGCCAGGAGCCCCAGAAGGAGACTAGTGGAGAAAATGCCATCTCGTAAAATCTGTACCCCTAGTAAGTTACTTCTTATCCTCACATTAGCTCTAAAACAGACATTAAACAGACATGTGTATGTTGATACAGAAGTAACATGTATACATAACAAAAGAGTTGGTGTAGGCTCACAGACCTGTGTGATTCCAAAGTCTATAAACTATGGCTTTCCTGAAGAAACAGAAGGCAAACTACATATGCAAATATACAATTTCTTGTGTTTCATTTAAAAAGCAAAAACAAGCAGTTGACATCATTTTACTAATAATTTAAAGGACCCAGTATGCCAAAATATTATTTTAACATATGTAATGTAAATCATTAATTAGATATTTATCCTTTTTGCATTTTCTTTAACTTTAACATCTTTTTAAACACCTTTTGCATGATTGACACACAAAAAACTTTACTTATTGAATGTATATACAGCTTGATGAGTTTGGAGATAAATATACATTGTGAAACTATCACCAAAATTTATACCATAAACATATTCATCACCAAATTTTCCTTCTACCCTCTTTTGTATTATTTGGGAATGGGTTATATGAATCCAATATAAAGTCAACGTTTAACAATTCTAATTATACAATTCAGTATTATTAACTATAAGTGCTGTGCTATATAGGCCTCCCTGGTGCTGGTGGCTCAGCCATAAAGAATCCACCTGCAATATAGGAGATGCAAGAGACATGGATTTGATCCCTGGATCAGGGAAGTTCCCACAGAGAAGGGCATGGCAACCCAGTCCAGTATTCTTGCTGGGAAAATCCCATGGACAGAAGAGCCTAGTAGGCTATGGTTCATGGGGTCGCAGAGTCGGAGTGCAACTGAACTGAACTGAAGATTTATTCATCTAGTGTAACTAAACTTCCGTATATTTTGACTAATACCTCCCTATTCCCTAGCAATCATCATTCTGTTCTCTGCTTCTTGAACTTGACTACTTTAGATAACTTATATGACTAGTATCATATAGTATTTGTCATTCTGCATCTGGCTTATTTCACTTAGGGTAGTGTCCTCCAAGGTCATTCATGATGACACAAATGGTACAATTTCTTTCTTTTCTAAGGCCCAATGACATTTCTTTGCATGTGTATGCCACTTTTTCTTTATCCATTTATCTGAAAATGAACATTTCTACTTTCTTGTCTTGGTTATTGTGAATAATGCTGCAGTGAACATGGACACGCAAATATCTCTCCATGATCCTGATTTCAATTCCAGCTGATATACACTCATAAATGGAATGTCTGGATCATATGGTAATTCTATTTTTATTTTTTAAGGAATTTCCATTCTGTTTCCCATAGTTGCTGTAACAAGTTCCATTCTTGCCAACAGTGTGCAAAAGTTTCAATTTCTCCACATTATCAGCAACACTCATATATTTTGTGTTTTTGATAATAGCTACCCTATCATGTGTGAGGTGATATTGCATTGTGGTTTTGATTTGCATTTCCATGATGATTAATGATGCTGAGCACACTTTCATGTACCTGTTGGGCCATTTGTATGTCCCCTTTGGAAAAATATATATTCAGTGCCTTTAATCAGTTTATTCTTTATTGAATTATAGGAGTTCCCTACATATTTTATATATTAATCCTTTATCAGATGTATGACTTGCAATTATTTTCCTCATTGTATAGATTGCCTTTTTATTTGGCTACTTGTTACCTTCTTGTGTAGAAGTTTACTATAATCCTGTCTATTTTTTTTCTTATTTCTGTGCCTTTGATGTTATATCCAAGAAATTATTACCAAGACCAATGTCAAGAAGTTTTTTCTCTCCGTGTTTTTCCCAGTAGCTTTATGACTTCAATTCTTACATTTAAATTTTTAATACTTATTGGAATCCAAGAAAACTTGGATCCATGTAAACTTTTTCCAAATTCCAATGAGATTTTACTGCGATAAAAACATAAACACTAAAACTGGATATGAAACCATAAAGATGCTGATTAGCCAAAGCAGTTTTAAATAAGAACAAAACCCAAGGCTCGAGGCATCACATTTCCTGATTTAAGATTCATTACAAAGCTGCAATAATCAAAGCAATATAATAGTGGCATAAAAACAGACATATAGACATGAAACAGAGTTGATAGGTCAGAAGTAAACCCACTTATATATAGTCAACTGTTGGTCAACAAGGGTGCCAAGAACATGCAATTGGGAAAATATAGTCTCTTCAGCAATTGATGTTGAGAAAACAGAATGTTCATGTGTGAAAGAATAAGACTGAACTCTTTTCTTATGCAAGAGTACATTGTGATTTAGATGAGTGATGTCAATTGCTAAATAATCACATATGGGACAACCAGGTGGATGCTTTCACTAATCTGCTCTGCCTCTCTGACCATCCTACCTTTTTAAATGTGTGCTATACACAGCATCTCAGCTATATGCTACACTTTAATTTTCTAATGTTGATGCAGACTTGACAGGAAACAAATGTGAAACAAACAGAAAATTTTTCTTTGCATAAACTTCCCTGTATTTTTTCCAATATAGAGTTTCTAAATGTCATTATTAGAATATATATCTCCCTACCATTGTCTTAAAAACTCAGTCCAAACATTCAGACAACATTCTTGTGGACTGCAAAATCCAGCATTCTCACCCTTTGCTCTGAGCTCCTACTTTCAAAAGCAACATATAAATAGAGACACAGACATAGAATACATGGATATAAAGATGGAAAGATGGGACTAGGATGAACTGAGAGATTGGGACTGACATGTCTACACTGTTGACACTATGTGTATGGAATAGATAGCTATTTTAACTATATAATGAGAACCTACTGTATAACACAGGGAACTCTACTCAGTACCCTATGGTGACCTAAATGAAAAGGCAATCTAAAAAATAGGGAATATATGTATAAGTACAGATGATTCACTCTGCTCCACAGCAGAAACTAAAACAACATTGTAAAGCAAACATACTCCAATAAAAATTAATTTAAAAAAAAGAATAAAAGTCTGTAAAATTACAAGGGAGTTTCAAAGTTTACTTATAGATGGTACATTTTGAGAACTAAAAGGGAAACTCCATTTGGTTATTTAATACATGTATTTATTTATTAATAATATTTAATGTATAATTGAACTTTTCCATCAGCAAAAACAGTCCATGTAGTACAAGCTACATAAGTTCTTTAACATAAAAACTATATTTATCTCTCATTGTTTTAGCTGAAAACAGGAGGATATATTTTATGTTTGTTTTGACATCATTATTGGTTACAATAAAAATGAGATTGCAACATCTAATTAAAGAGAAAAGCAGCATATAAGACTCTCTAGCATGGACCCAGATTCTGCTTCCTTATCTTTATGGTTTCATCATCTCCTGGCTGTGGATGTCTCATATGGAAATATTTTAGTCTGTTTAATTTCTGGCCTATTGATCTTGTGTCACTCTTTATCCATAATCCATCCTTCTCTAGCTGCCTTCATTCTTGACACACTTCTTCCCTCATGTTATGGGAGAAGTACCTCTTCACCATGATTTTTCTCACATGGGGTCAGCTTTCTTGGACAGCTTTCTTGGCTCTTTGAATGATTGAGCGAGCCAAAAATTGCATTTGGACCTTTTGTAACATCTTGTGGAAAAACCCAAATGAACTTTCTGGCCAGCACATATATACATATAATTTTAGTTTCTCCCATCATCTCTAGTATTAATTTGAACTGCTATTTGTTCACTGAGCTTTGGAACTCCACACCCTGAATGATGCAGGTCTCATTAAGTGCCTTCCCTGATGGCCTATCAGGGACTCCAGCCTTGTACGTGGTCATCAGCTTTTGCATTCTTCGTGGGCTTCTTATTTGTTTGGCCAAGCTTTGCTGCCAATAGAACTATCTTTGCTGTTTAGTCACTAACTCATGTTCAACTCTTTGTGTCCCCATGGACTGTAGCCCTCCAGGCTCCTTTGTCTATGGGACTTCCCAGACAAGATTACTGGGGTGGGTTGCCATTTACTTCTCTAAACAGAACTATCTAATGTCTGTCAAAATTTCATCTTGTTTTTTCCCCTTAATTTCAAGTGCTATAAAGTTTCTCAGAAGCCCAAGATCTTTATTCAGCAAGTTTCACATTGAAACTTTCTGTACTCCTAAAAAATACTTTAAGAAACACAAAAGTCAAATGTATATGAGAATAAACTAAACAACTAAACTCCTGAACAAGAGTTTCCCCATGAATTTAGTTGTACCATGAACGGTAGGGTGAAGTTCTAATGTTAACAGGTACAGGAACTAAAAAATAAAAGGGAAGTTCAGTTCAGTAGCTCAATTGTGTCTGATTCTTTGCGACCCCATGAATCGCAGCATGCCAGGCCTCCCTGATCATCACCTTCTCCCGGAGTTCACTCAGACTCAAGTCCATCAAGTCAGTGATGCCATCCACCCATCTCATCCTTGGTCGTCCCCTTCTCCTTCTGCCCCCAGTCCCTCCCAGCATCAGAGTTTTTTCCAGTGAGTCAACTCTTCTCATGATGTGGCCAAAGTACTGGAATTTCAGCTTTAGCATCATTCCTTCCAAAGAAATCTCAGGGTTGATCTCCTTCAGAATGGACTGGTTGGATCTCCTTGCAGGCCAAAGAACTCTCAAGAGTCTTCTCCAATACCACAGTTCAAAAGCATCAATTCTTCAGTGCTCAGCCTTCTTGACAGTCCAACTCTCACATCCATACATGACCACAGGAAAAACCATAGCCTTGACTAGATGGATCTTAGTCAGCAAAGTAGTGTCTCTGCTTTTGAATATGCTCTCTAGGTTGGTCATAACTTTTCTTCCAAGGAGTAAATGTCTTTTAATCTCATGGCTGCAGTCACCATCTGCAGTGATTCTGGTGCCCCCCAAAATAAATTCTGACACTGTTTCCACTGTTTCCCCATCTATTTCCCATGAAGTGATGGGACTGGATGCCATGATCTTCGTTTTCTGAATGTTGAGCTTTAGGCCAACTTTTTAGCTCTCCTGTTTCACTTTCATCAAGAGGCTTTTTAGTTCCTCTTTACTTTCTGCCATAAGGGTGGTGTCATTAATATTACATGTCTTAGGACATCTCAGTCAGACCTCTGATGGGGAATGAATAAAAATAAAAAGTCCTCAAAGGCAAGATTTGATCAGTAGTTTTAACTTAAAGGGGGATTCTCTGGTAGTTCAGCTGGTAAAGAACCTGTCTGCAATGCAGGAGAGCCTGCTTCAATTCCTAGGTTGGCAAGATTCACTGGAGACGGGAAAAGCTACCCACTCCAGAATTCTAGGGCTTCCCTGATGTCTCAGCTGATAAAAAATCTTTAAAGAAAGGTTTGAATGATCCCATTAAAAATCTAATTAAGAAAAAAATGGATTGACCTATCACTCATTTGCCATTTATGAAAACATGCCCATTAGTTTATTTAAAACTACATCTAGTTAATGTCAAAATATGGATCAAACAAAATCCATACATGTTCAGATTATGGGCCTAGTCCAAGGAGAGAATATTTCAGCCCTAACTTCCAACAGTGCTGAACTTCCAAGTTCAGTCTTAGTGAGAAATGTTTTCTTTCTTGGGGAATTTAGGTATTTTAACAAAGTCTAAAGTTGTACTAGTTAAACATGTGACGTGTTCTTTCTTTGCAAATTTATCTAGGAGAAGGAATTTAGGTCTATTTTTCTCCAAACTGGTCAGCAAAAAAATATTTGGGGAGTGGGATTATTTGAGGTTGTAAATGTTTTAAATATTTAAAGCACAATACAGATAAAACGTGTGTACTCAGGATAAAAATTATGACAGTAAGTAATTAAAACCAAGTCAAATGGAAAATGATGAAAAGTAATACAGATGTCCAATCTAAAGCCTGTTATTTTTGCAAGATTGGAAGTAGGTGATATGTGATTCCCATGATGAGAATAAAGCCACCATAAAGATAAAGGAACTCAGGAAGCATCAGCCAGTCAGACTACCTCCTGCGGGCAGTGGTATAGACCCAAGATTAGGGAGTTGAGCTGAATGACCTTGAAGGACCCCTCCAGCCTTGAGATTCTATCTCAAAATATTCCTTTCCTATAACCACATGTAAAATATAAATATTACTTCCTGAGATACAACCAAAAACCGATTGTTTTTTAATCATGTCAGAAAAGGGGCTGCCTGCTAGTTAGGAGTTTATACCTTGACCCGGGGCTTCTTTCGCCATAAATAATCAACACGGCACATTGCCATGCAAGGCAGGGTCGACCTCAGCACATTTTCCAGGATCCATCTTATTAGATGAAATGTGGAAAGCCTAGGCTCTCTTTGGCCTTTGGGCAAGAAAAGTTCATTGATTGCTCTAGTCATGAATAGTCTGCAACTAAAGAGAAACCATAAGAGTCTTATAAGATGTAAGACCTGGTGGTAGGTTTGCTGTTATTTTTAAAATGGGTACAATATTCAAGAGTTATGTAGATATTTCAACAGTCTTTATTCCCACCTCCAGGAAACTCCAATATTTATTTCTTATATAAGTGATTATATACTAACAACTTTCATTAACTTTCAGCTCCAGAAATTTTACTATATACCACTCTGTTACATTAAAATAAACACTGAGTGAATCATCCTTATTATTATTATTATTATTGATGAAGACTTCAGCACATCAGTTAGAAATAGGTTTACCTGCTAGCAAGAACAGTTTTAATGTGTGTGTATGTGTGTGTGTTTGTGTATATGAGTGTGCGTGATTATTTGTCTTCACAATTAGAAATCTCACTACAGGCAATTCAGGGCTAGTAAAAAGTACAGGAGCCAGAAATTGAATCTGCATTAATTCAGGGTCAGGCCTGTGCTTTCACAATCATAGCCATGTCAACATACCGAAGATGACAGCCAATGGGGCATCACCTTATTGTGTTAAGCTCTCAGTGTCAGTTCATCCTCTGCTGAATATTTGCAGCATAAATGTAATTAACACTAAGAAAGTTGAAGGAACTTTTAGGACTTAGATAGCATGTTTAACAAACACAGATGAAGCCAGTCCCTGAGTTAGACAAGATAATAAGATCATTGATTTGCTCAAAATATCCCAGATCATTAGGCCTAATAGACCCAATGCTGTATTTTAAGACAGACTTTGAAAATAACAAGTTCATAATAATCTATAAGCAGATTCTGCTCATTTAATTAATATCCACTGAAGGAATCACAAATTATTTTTTAAAAATTACTGGGAAAATGTGGTAACTCAGTTAAAAAAAATAAGGCCTTTACTCCTACAGAGAAAATCCAAACAGATCTTAGAAAACATTTACCTTTGTCTAATTATTCATGATAGTCAACTTTATATGGAAATTACCAAATCTTAATACCCCATATGGCCAATTGTGTGTTTCCTTATCAGTCCACAATCAAAACAAAGCCCTAGACAGGCAATGACTTCAATATTTTCTGCAAATTAGAAGAAATTTTGAACAAACAAGGCTCAAGAGGATGATACTGTATCTTTCCTGAGTGATTAAATGTTTAAGATGAGGTAGAGTGGTTTCATCAGACCCAATCATGTCATTCCAAGATATGGTTTCTTTTGGTTTTTTGAAAATGTTATTGATTTTAGTGTATAGTTGATTTACACTATTGTGCTAATTTCTCTAAGATACAATTTCTGAATGAAGAATAATGACACTTGATAAATATATCAAATTAAATCAGTGAACTATATAACCATATTGGGGCTTCCCTGGTGGCTGTGTGGTAAAGAAGCCACCTGCCAATGTAGGAGACACAGGTTCAATCCCTGGAGAAGGTCCCTTGGAGAAGGAAATGCCAATTCATTTGAGTATACTTACTTGGAGAATTCCATGGAAGAGGAGCCTGGTGGGCTACAGTCCATGGGGTCACAAAAGAATCAGACATGACTTAGTAACTGAACAACACTAACAATACCCATACTGAATTAGAATTGGTGTTCATCCCCTGATTTTACCAACACATTGAATGAATCTCCTTTCTTGTCCCTCCTTCCAATCTCTTATTCTTTTCACACTCCCACCTTTTAATTATGTCCTATGTTCTTTATGGTCTTCCCTGATTGCTAAGATGGTAACGAATCCACCTGCATTGCAGAAGACATGGGTTCAGTCCCTTGGTTGGGAAGATATCTCCCCTATACCTCCTAAAAAGGTACTTTCCAGTAATATACCACATGTTTGTTTATACTTCAGGTTACAAAATATGTGTATTTTTTTCTATTTATTCCTTTGTTTTTTATATTCAGTATCTACTGAAAGATTCCTAGGTGTCAATAGTTTGGCATCATTCTCTCTGGAAAACTGAAAAATACAGCTTCTGGAAGGTACCATCACTAGCTGCCCCAAAGCCCAGTTAGAGCTAAAACTAGAATGCCCATACACTAGTGTCCCAGGGATAGTCCTGGTTTATGCCTATTTTCTGACCATAGCCATTTATGGTGTGATTTTTCCATCTTATGGTGTTCTGGTTTGGAGAGTTAAATGTGCATTCTAATTAGAACCGTAGGCAAAGTGGTTTCTTAAGTTGGTAACCACGTCAGCCTGTCTTCCCATTTTTTTTGCAGTCTCTAATAGTTAAGAAATCTTAGGTCTTGTGACTAGAAAAGGTGGTGCCATTGTTTTTTGCATGAATATGAGCCCTAATAACCACCAGAAGAGTCAACTACCTAGAACACTCTCTGCAGTATTAGCTTGTACAATAAGAGCGATTGTAACTAATATATGTTGTTCAGTAGCTCTGTCATGTTCAGCTCTTTGCAGCCCCATGGACTGAGGCACACCAGGCTTCCCTGTCCTTCCCATCTCCTGGAGCTTGCTCAAACTTATGTCCATTGAGTTGGTGATGCCATCCAACCATCTCATTTTCTGTCGTCCCCTTCTCCTCCTGCCTTCACTCTTTCCCAGCATATTGGTCTTTTCCAATGAGTCAGTTCTTCATATCAGGTGGCCAAAGTACTGGAGCTTCAGCTTCATCATCGGTCCTTCTTAGGACTGATATATATTGGATACTGAATATAAAAGCAAAGGAATGAATAGAAAAAAAAATTTGCACATATTTTGTAACCTGAAGCATAAACAATGACTATTCGGAATTGATTTCCTTTAGGAAAAGGAGAAGGGAATGACAAACAACTTCAGTATTCTTGCCTTGAAAATCCCATGGATAGTATGAAGAGCTAACATTTAGTGACTCTATATTAAGTACCAGGCTGCATGAAGGGCCCTCAGCCATCCCTGAACTCTCATCAACAGTCTTATAAGTTGAGCATGCTGACATCCATTTTCTTGTTGAGGACACTGAGCTTCTAATAACTGAAGTGAGATGCCCAAGGGGCCCAAATATAACCTCACTGGAACTGATCTAACGGGTGATATTTATGGATTCATTGTTAAAACAATTCTACTCACAAATTATACAGAACCTATTCTCACTTGGTTGGGGAATGGTAGGGACACCGAACTTGAGTGGAGCAGGAGTCACAGCCATTGTATTAAATGAGTTTGTGTGGTTCCTCACTTTCTCATGGAACCTGGTGGATTCAGGGACTCCTAGCATTCCCTCTGACCACCTCCTTATCACTCCCCTTTCCATTTCCTGCATATGCGTATGACCTTCTTTTTCACTAGAAAACAATGTTTAACTTTTGTCCTGTGACTTTAAGGCTTTGAGCACCATCTTTTATCTAATTCCTAAACATATAGCTTAAACATCTACCTAGTGTTTGCTTGTAGAAAACTTAGTGTCCCAACCCATAATAGAGAATTTTTACTGATGCTTTCAAGACCTGACTGATATTCTTAATCTCCCATTTTACCTTTAAACTTCTTTTCTCCAGCTTTATGAGATGTAATTGACATAGAAAGCTGTGTGATTTTAAGGTACAGGTGTTGTCTTGAAACATATATTGCAAAAAGATGAATATCATAATGTTAGCTAACACTTCCATTATATCACGTGATTACATTTCATTTTTTGATAACATTTAAGATCAACTCTTAACAACTTTCTAATCCCATTCTCTTTTATTTTTCAATCTTTATTTTATATTGGAGTATAGTTGAATAACACTGTTGCTTCAGTTTCAGGTGCAAAGTGTTCAGTTATACAAATATCTCTCTCTCTTAAATATCCCAGCCACATTCTCTGATCACTGCTTGCTACACATTTCTTACAATATTATTTGAACAAGTCTGTTGGACAGAGTAGTCCTTGGTTGAAAATTTGGTGAAAATATAGAGTGATCATGGCATTGAAAGAAAACCACACCACAGTGGGAGACTGAGTGTCAGTCTCCCTACATTCACCTGCTCTTCTCCAGCTCTGGGTATCTTACTGGCCTCTCCCTTCATAAATCCCCATTTCCTGGAAAAATCAAATCTTCAAATCAAATTCCTTCTCTTATTCCATCTTTCCACATAGTCCCAGGTCCCAGGAAAACAAAATTTCCTACAGTTATTAAATAATTCCAAAAGCAACACACAAAAACATCCCTCTACAACCAAATAACCACTTCACCCAGAGAAAGTCAATTCCTTTTGCTGTTAAACTCTCCATTTAACTGCCTTTGTCTGTACTTTCTTATAACCACTATATTCATTGAGCTGCCTTCCCAAACAGAGGAGCAAGCTCTCTTTCTTCCGTTACTATTCTGGAACAAAGAAATCCTGACATCAGCTTTTAAGCCAGCAATTTTCTTCTAATGATAGAAATAAAATATACTTAATTAATCACTAAAAATGTATTTATTGAGCACCTGTAATGTTTCAGAAATGTGGCAAAGATTATGGGGCTATAAAACAGCATAATATACAGACCCTCAAGGAGATTTCAAGTCAGTTGAAGATAGTATATTTTCCAAGAACAAATAAAAAGGAGAAAGAGCATAAAAAGCTAGATATTTTTCCCACTATCCCTTCTCCTAGCCAGTTAGCCAAAACTGGTTTGAAGATTAAAAGCAAAGCATCTATGGAAAGAAATATGTCCTTCAAACTTTATGTAAATTAAATTATAATAATCCAATGCTTATATTTATTTTCCAAATCCTCATATATCTCTGGAATAAGTGATGATTCCTGGAGTAAAACATGCCTGTCTCTTATACACATCTAGATGTGTATAAGAGACAGGTATATGAGTGTGCGTGATTATTTGTCTTCACAATTAGAAATCTCACTACAGGCAATTCAGGGCTAGTAAAAAGTACAGGAGCCAGAAATTGAATCTGCATTAATTCAGGGTCAGGGCCTGTGCTTTCACAATCATAGCCATGTCAACATACCGAAGATGACAGCCAATGGGGCATCACCTTATTGTGTTAAGCTCTCAGTGTCAGTTCATCCTCTGCTGAATATTTGCAGCATAAATGTAATTAACACTAAGAAAGTTGAAGGAACTTTTAGGACTTAGATAGCATGTTTAACAAACACAAGTGAAAAACACTTTACCTTGGAAAGTTTAAGATGAATACTTTTGGTTCAAAAAGAGATAATTGTTTTGTTTTTTATATTGGGAAGCGTTTAAAAGACTTCCATGAACATAAAGCTGGTGTCATTCTGTAAATCAACCCCAAGGAAAAACCAGCTAATTGAACAAACTTGGCAAAGATGCATTCTCCTGGGATCAATTAGATAAGAATAGGATAAATGACATGGAATAACAGACTGGTTCCAAATATGAAAAAGATTACATCAAGGCTCGATATTGTCACCCTGATTATTTAATTTATATACAGAGTACGGCATGAGAAACACTGGGCTGGAAGAAGCACAAGCTGGAATCAAGATTGACGGGAGAAATATCAGTAACCTCAGACATGCAGATGATACCACCCTTATGGCAGAAAGTGAAGAGGAACTTAAAAGTCTCTTGATTAAAGTGAAAGAGGATAGTGAAAAAGTCGGCTTAAAGCTCAACATTCAGTAAACTAATTCATGACATCTGATCCCATCACTTCAGAAATAGATGGGGAAACAGTGGAAAGAGTGTCAGACTGTACTCTTGTCTGGAAACTCCCATGGACGGAGGAGGCTGGTAGGCTGCAGTCCATGGAGTCGCTAAGAGTCTAACACGACTGAGCGACTTCACTTTCACTTTTCACTTTCATGCTTTGGAGAAGGAAATGGCAGCCCCCTCTGGTATTTTTGCCTGGAGAATCCCAGGGACGGGGGAGCCTCGTGGGCTGCCGTCTATGGAGTCACACAGAGTCTGACACGACTGAAGCGACTTAGCCGTAAAATCACTGAAGATGGTGATTGCAGCCATGAAATTAAAAGAGGCTTACTCCTTGGAAGGAAAGTTATGACCAACCTAGATAGCATATTGAAAAGCAGAGACATTACTTTGCCAACAAAGGTCCATCTAGTCAAGGCTATGGTTTTTCCATTAGTCATGTATGGATATGAGAGTTGGACTGTGAAGAAAGCTGAGTACTGAAGAACTGATGCTTTTGAACTGTGGTGTTGGAGAAGACTGTTGAAAGTCCCTTGGACTGAAGGAGATCCAACCAGTCCATCCTAAAGGAGATCAGTCCTGGTTGTTCATTGGAAGGACTGATGCTAAAGCTGAAACTCCAGTACTTTGACCACCTCATGTGAAGAGTTGACTCACTGGAAAAGACCCTGATGCTGGGAGGGATTGGGGGCAGGAGGAGAAGGGGATGACAGAGGATGAGATGGCTGGATGCCATCACCAACTCAATGGACATGACTTTGAGTGAACTCTGGGAGCTGTTGATGGACAGGGAGGCCTGGCATGCTGTGATTCATGGGGTCACAAAGAGTCAGACACAACTGAGTGACTGAACTGAATGGAACTGAGGAGAAATGAGCTTTTGCCTTCTTTCTTCTGTGGCAGTTTCATGCATCCACTGCAGGTTTCTCACTGGCCAGGTATGGAGGCTAGATGGACCTTTCAAGCAAGAAAACAAAAAGCATCTTTTACAGCTGTACTTCCCCAGTCTCAAGGGATACAGCTGGTACCTTTAGTAGCCACGACAAGCTCCACTCACAGGGATAGGTAATTATTCCCAGGAACCCCAGCGGCATTCATCTGCAGGCAGATTACACCTTCAGTCTCATTCAGAATTTCTGTCCTTATTCTTTCTCCCTTCTTAGGACGAGTCAGTAATCTACAATGTTTGAAATGCAAAGACTGATGGCAGCCTGGTTTTCCGACTTTCAAGACAAAGCTTTCAAAGCTTAAATGAACTGCATAAGCAGATTCTTACTATGGACCCTTAAAAAGACAAAGGATATCACTTTGAAATCAGATAGAACTGAGTTTGAAGCCAGCTTTTCCAAAGCAATCTAGCTGAGCAATTTGAACTAACATTTAGCTACTATGAGCCTCGGTATCTGTGTGTGCATGCTTAGCTGTTTCAGTTGTCGTGACTCTTTGCGACCCTATGGACTGTAGTCCATCAGGCTCTTCTGTCCATGGGATTTTTCCAGGCAAGAATACTGGAGTAGGTTACTATGCCCACCTCCAGAAGATCTTAGCCCAGGGATCAAACCCACATCACTTATTTCTCCTTCATTGGCAGGCAGAATCTTTATCACCTGGGAAGCCCCAGCCTCAGTATACTTAGTTCTAAAATGGAGCTAACAGTTCGTTCTGAGATTTAGTAGTGATGACATCATCTCTGAGTTATTCTCCCTTTTTTCATCATTTGAACTGTCTATGACAATAGCTTATGCCATGCAAGCATTCTGACTATTCCAAGTCTTTCTGGTATATACATTCATAGCATCAAGCACATCTCCTCAATTTATCACAATTGAAATTTTCTATTTATTCCAGTGTGTGATTGAAATGTGTCTTCTACCAGATCATAAGCTTCTTCGGGATAAGCACTGTTTATTTGTTTGTTGTGTTTTATTGTGCTCTGTTTTGTTCTTTGATTCAGTAGAAACTTCCCAAGGGCACACAGAGATGCCTAGCCCATGATTGGCACACACAAATATTGATCAAGTGAAATTTTACAACCTTGCAAAAATAATGTTTTCCAATTTCACAGGTGAGAAAGCTGCTGCTCCCAAAGAACCATTTTCCTAAAGTGACATCAGTAATAAATGGAAAGCCTGAGAAGCAGACCTAAAAGTGATTCTCTAGAGTCAATACACTGTCTATTAAGATAGACAATGTCTTATTACCATCTTCTTCTTTTACAGATGAATAAATAGAAGCTTAGAGGATGTTAAATAACTTTCCCAGGCAGATATTTGCATAGCTAGGGCTCAAGCCTGTGTCTCCAATTAGATGTCCAAACTGCCTTCTCTCTAACCTATTTCCTATACACCATAAAAACCTTCTCAGGATGGAGCCTTAACTCTCCTCCCCACCATCTGCCCAGGATTTGATTGATTCAGACAGTAGCGGTTTTGTTGTTGTTGTTGTTGTTGTTGTTGCTGTTCCCTCAATGAGCTAATGCAGTCAGTCCCACCAGAGTCTTAGATTGGCCTGGCACTGGATGGGAAGTAGACTTCTGCTGCCACCTGTTTGTTTGCTTTAGCATTTACTGGGCAACATTTTCCCTGAACACTTCTGACAAGCAGTCAGAAGTGTTAACATATGGAAATGTACCTTGGGATCTACCATAATGGAGTCTGGGAGTGTGAGATTCTTGAGTGATTAAAAGAGGTTGCAAGTGTCACCAGTTCTGGTGCAGGTTGCTGCTGCTGCTGCTAAGTCGCTTCAATCATGTCTGACTCTATGTGACCCCATAGATGGCAGCCCACCAGGCTCCCCCATCCCCAAGATTCTCCAGGCAAGAACACTGGAGAGGGTTGCCATGTCCTTCTCCAATGCATGAAAGTGAAAAGTGAGAGTGAAGTCACTCAGTCATGTCCGACTTCGTGACCCCATGGACTGCAGCCTACCAGGCTCCTCTACACATGAGATTTTCCAAGTAAGAGTTCTGGTGCATAGAGGTGAACAATCTGCTTTTAGGATCTGCCAGGGTACCCATGCTAGTGTCACAGCTGCAGAGAGTCTCGGTAGATGTGCCTTTGGGGCTCAGGTATGGACTCTGAATCCTGGGCTCTTGTAAGCCAGGAGAGATGCAGGCTTCAGTCAAGCATTTCAGATGCAAATTTTTCAGCCTGCTAACTGAAATAAATTCAGAAGACAACAGGAAACTGATTCAGTCTTGGCAATATTACTTTTGCCTAGGAAGCCTTGCCTGGTCCACCAAGAATAGAAAAAGGATATTCCTGCAGGCTAGTCTTAGTATCTGTTCAGTTCAGTTCGGTTCAGTTGCTCAGTTGTGTCCAACTCTTTGCAACCCCATGAACTGCAGCATGCCAGGCCTCCCTGTCCATCACCAACTCCCGGAGTTCACTCAGACTCATGTCCATTCAGTCCATGATGCCATCCAGCTATCTCATCCTCTGTTGTCCCCTTCTAATTCTGCCCCCAATCCCTCCCAGCATCAAAGTCTTTTCCAATGAGTCAACTCTTCGCATGAAGTGACCAGAATACTTACTGGAGTTTCAGCTTTAGCATCATTCCGTCCAAAAAACACCCAGGGCTGATCTCCTTCAGAATGGACTGATTAGATCTCCTTGCAGTACAAGGGATCTCAAAAGTCTTCTCCAACACCACAGTTCAAAATCATCAATTCTGATAGGAAAAAACTTGTTAAATATTTTAAATTCTGCTCTGCTTTTGAAATTACTTGAATTCTCTGGATTCTCTGCTCAATCATACACAGTTTGAGGACAAGAACTAGTCTTACCTTGCTCTTTCAGCCCTCATCCCTAACACAGAATCAGGAACAGCCTATGTTCTCAAGAAATTAGAAGACACAAACAGGCAGCTCTATTTTAAAACAAGTTAGAGGTTGAAGTGTGAATATAAATTCAATGAAGTGGGTGTGTAATTTTCCTTCCAGGGACCATGACTAGTTACTGTTTATAAGATCACAGGTAGCCTTCTCTTCATTGATTGTTAATGTCTAAATGCTTCTGTTAGATATTAATATCTAAATGCTTCTACTACCTAAATGCTTCTGGAGGAGAAGGAAATGAGAGAGGATGAGATGGTTGGATGGCATCACCAACTTGATGGACATGAGATTGAACAAGCTACAGGAACTGGTGATAGACAGGGACACCTGGCATTATGCAATCCATGGGGTCGAAAGAGTCAGACACAAATGAACAACTGAACTGAACTGAAATGCTTCTGTAAACTTGGAGTCATTGCAGTTTCACAGGAGACCCCCAGATAATACATTTCATGAACTGTGCCCGCTTTAGCAGCTTTCTGCCCTCTTGGCATGCCTACAAATATATGTGACATAGGATAACATTCTTCTCATAGAGTTGTCTTAAATGAAATTAACCATATACACACTAAGCAGTAGGGGACTCAATTATACAGAATCCTTCAAAATTGCTGGCCCACTTTTATATGCTGTCTTTCATCTCACCTACTGTGGACTTTGCCTCCTTCCTCATGATCATGAATAAAATCCTGGCTGTGGTACTTGTTAAAGCATTTTCTAGAACATCATTAAATACAGAGAGTTAGGTCATTTGCATACTTTTCCATCCAGAATAATAAAAACTATTGTTATTAACAGTATGTGTATGTAGTCAATATTTTTATGTATTGATCTCCCACCAGATAGCAGGTGCTTTAAATACGTTGCCTTTTATTGATTGCATACTCTAAGCTTGATACTCTTAACTTCCTTTGCCAACGAGAAAACCCAAATCTAGAGAGATTAATTTCACTGAGACTATCCAGCTACTAATTGGTGTTTCTGAGATTCATCTCAAACCTACCTGGTTCCAGCTCTCGATTGCATTTCCCCTGGTGATGCTGTGTGACTCTATCGTCCCTTGAACACTGACTCACACTTTCTCAAAGGTGGCCTACTAATTCTGTCCAACACATACTCTCTCCTGGAAGCAGGCATTCATCCTCACAATTATTCAGAGCAGGCAAATTCTGGGACCTTCGATCACTAAGGGACTGGCAATAATTACAGATATCCAGGTTCTAATTCCAGATATTCTGCCTTAATTGGTCTGGGGTGAGCTCAGACATTCAATTTTTAAAAAAGTTTCCTGGCAATTTAAATGTGCAGCAAAGTTAGCATACAGCATGCATATGAAAACCCTGGGAATTTGTTAGGGAAGATCTTGTTTCTGAAGAACTGGGATTGAGCCTAAGTTTCTACATTTGCAAAATACCCTCAGTGACACCAACATTACTGGTCCATAAACTCTTTGATTTTTTACTTTTATATTGCAGTATAGTTGATTAACAAGTTTGTGTCAGTTTAAGGTATACAGCAAACTGATTCAGTTATGCATATATGTGTATCTATTCTTTTTAAAATTTCTTTCCCATTTAGATTACTACAGAACATTGAAAAGAGTTCCCTGTGCTATACAGTGAATCTTTGTTGGCTATCCATTTTTGTTGTTGTTGGTTATACATTTTTAAAATAATATTTGCATGTTTGTCTGTGCTGGGCCTTCATAGCTGCTCAGAGTTTTTCTCAGGTTGTGGCGAGTGAGGGCTACTTTCTAGCTGAGATGTGTGGGTTTCTAATTATAGTGGCTTCTCTTGTTGTGGAGCATGGGTTCTAGGGCATACAAGCTACAGTAGTTGTGGCTTCTGGGCTTCAGAACACAAGCTTAATAGTTGTGGCACATGGGCTTATTTGCTCTGGAGTATATGGGGTCAACAAAAGCAAGAATGGGAGCTAACTGTGGCTCAGATCATGAACTCCTTATTGCCAAATTCAGACTCAGATTGAAGAAAGTAGGGAAAACCACTAGACCATTCAGGTACGACCTAAATCAAATCTCTTATGATTATACAGTGAAAGTGAGAAATAGATTTAAGGGACTAGACCTGATAAATAGAGTGTTTGATGAACTATGGAATGAGGTTCATGACTTTGTACAAGAGACAGGTATCAAGATCATCTCCATGGAAAAGAAATGCAAAAAAAAACAAAATGGCTGTCTGGGGAGGCCATACAAATAGCTGCAAAAAGAAGAGAAATGAAAAGCAAAGGAGAAAAGGAAAGATATAAACATCTGAATGCAGAGTTCCAAAGAATAGCAAGGAGAGATAAGAAAGCCTTCCTCAGCGATCAATGCAAAAATAGAGGAAAAACAACAGAATGGGAAAGATTAGCAGTCTCTTCAAGAAAATTAGAGATACCCAGGGAACATTTCATGCAAAGATGGACTTGATAAAGGACAGAAATGGTATGGACCTAACAGAAGCAAGAGATTAAGAAGAGGTGGTAAGAATACACAGAAGAACTATACAAAAAAGATCTTCATGACCCAGATAATCACAATAGTGTTGTCACTCACCTAGAGCCAGACATCCTGAAATGTGAAATCAAGTGGGCCTTAGAAAACATCAATGCAAACAAAGCTAGTGGAAATGATGGAATTCCAGTTGAGCTGTTTCAAATCCTGAAAGATGATGCTGTGAAAGTGCTGCACTCAGTATGGCAGCAAATTTGGAAGACTCAGCAATGGCCACAGGACTGGAAAAGGTCAGTTTTCATTCCAATCCCAAAGAAAGGCAGTGCCAAAGAATGCTCAATCTATCACACAACTGCACTCATCTCACATGCTAGTAAAGTACTGTTCAAAATTCTCCAAGCCAGGCTTCAGCAGTACATGAACCATGAAATTCCAGATGTTCAAGCTGGTTTAGAACAGGCAGAGGAACCAGAGATCAAACTGCCAACATCCACTGGATCATGTAAAAAACAAGAGAGTTCCAGAAAAACATCAATTTCTGCTTTATTGACTATGCCAAAGCCTTTGACTGTGTGGATCACAATAAACTGTGGAAAATTCTGAAAGAGATGGGAATATCAGACCACCTGACTCACCTCTTGAGAAACCTATATGCATGTGAGGAAGCAACAGTTAGAACTGGACATGAAACAACAGACTGGTTTCAAATAGGAAAAGGAGTATATCAAGGCTATCTATTATCACGCTGCTTATTTAACTTCTATGCAGAGTACATCATGAGAAATGCTGGGCTGGAAAAACAAAAGCTGGAATCAAGACTGCCAGGAGAAATATCAGTAACCTCAGGTGTGCAGATGATACCACCCTTATGGCAGAAAGTGAAGAGGAACTAAAGCCTCTTGATGTAAGTGAAATCGGAGAGTGAAAAAGTTGGCTTAAAGCTCCACATTCAGAAAACGAAGATCATTGCATCTGGTCCCATCACCTCATGGGAAATAGGTGGGGAAACAGTGTCAGACTTTAGTTTTCTGGGCTCCAAAATCACTGCAGATGGTGATTGCAGCATGAAATTAAAAGACACTTACTCCTTGTAAGGAAAGTTATAACCAACCTAGATAGCATATTGAAAAGCAGAGACTACTTTGCCAACAAACTTCTTTCTAGTCAAGGCTATGGTTTTTGCAGTGGTCATGTATGGATGTGAGAGTTGAACTGTGAAGAAAGTTAAGCACCAAAGAATTGATGCTTTGAACTGTGGTGTTGGAGAAGACTCTTGAGAGTCCCTTGGACTACAAGGAGATCCAACCAGTGCATTCTAAAAGAGATCCATCCTGGGTGTTCTTTGGAAGGAATGATGTTAAAGCTGAAACTCAAATACTTTGGCTACCTCATGCAAAGAGCTGACTCATTGGAAAAGTCTCTGATGATTGGAGGGATTGGGAGCAAGAGGAGAAGGGGACAACAGAGGATGAGATGGCTGGATGGCATCACCGAGTTGATGGACATGAGTTTGAGTGGACTCTAGGAGTTAGTGATGGACAGGGAAGCCTGGCATGCTGCATGGGGTCACAAAGAGTTGGACATTACTGAGCTACTGAACTGAACTTATATGGGATCTTGCCAGATGAAGGATCTAACCTGTGTCTCCTGCATTGGCAGGCAAACTGTTTACCGCTAAGACACCAGGAAAGCCCTTGTTATCCATTTTAACTACAGGAGTGTATACATGTCAGTCCCAAACTCTCTGTCTCTTCCCCCCACTCCCCTGCTCCAGGAACCATAACTGTTTTCTCTAAGTCTGTGAGTCTATGTTTTGTAAATAGGTTCATCTGTGTCATTTTTCTTAAGATTCTACCTATAAGTGATAGCATCTGATGTTTCACTTTCTCTACCTGACTTACTTTATTTTACTCAGTGTGATAATCTCTAGGTTCATCCATGATGCTGCAAATGGCATTATTTAATTATCTTTAAAGAGTAATATTCCATTGTATATATGTACTACATCTTCTTGGTCCATAAACTTCAGTGCTCTAAAACTTGCACTGTTTCTCCTCCCAGCTGGCCTGGCTTTCTCTTCTCCAGGAGTGCTCCTTCTGGGATAAATTCTCCTCCCTTGGGTTTGCAATGTAGTCTCAGCTGCAGGCAGATTCAGTAAATCATGTGAATGCTCTGGTTTCCACTAAAACATCCTGTTAGCTGAGTAAAATAGAGAGTGCTATGTAGTGAAGTCCAGGTCACAAGTTCATTGCCTGCATCTAATGCCCACAGGGATCAGTTAGCTTTTCTGTACCCCGAGCCACAATCCCCAAGCTGGCCATCCACTAGATGTTTATGACTGGCCCTGAGGGATGGACAGTGCATCCATCATGCACAACATACTCACTAGAAAAGCAACCAGACTCTGATTCTTCCCCTACAAAGAGGTCAACTGGATTATCTTGACAGGAATTAAGCAGGCAACAATATCAACTATAATGATGGTTATATGTTCTAGACACTATACTAAGCATGTTAGAATTTGCACAATATTCTATGACAAATGTAATCATATCTCATTTTTTTGGATGAGGAAATGGGTGCATGGTTTTAATCTCTGATAGCAATTAGCCTGTAAACAGCCTGGAGTACAAGATCTTAGGCTAGGATCTACATGCTAAACAGCATAAATTAGGGATAACAGATGATTTGCAACCTATTAGGATTAGAAGCCTAATGGTACTTTCTTTTAAGCTCTATGATACCTATGGTTCTCAGTATCATCTCCTCAGTTTATAGTGGTAGTGATTGCCTCACTGATTCATTGTGATTTTAGTGAAGCATGAATCAGACTGTGTGTATATTTAAACAAACAAACAAACAAAAACAATTTTCTATGATATTGGGTGTATTTCAGCTACATCTAAGAGGAACATCAATGTATTTTTTCAAGTGTCCTGGCCCTTGTGGTGTACCTTTTGATTTACCCCTGTTTACAAGGAACTAATTATAGCTTAGGAACCTGGGAATTGCTTCATTCAGTTTTTAAGGTCTGAGTCCAATGTATTTGACCAATAGGGTTTGATTTATTTTCATAAGTATAGTAATACTAATTTGTGTGTAGTTGTTACCTCTTCAAGCAAAAACTCAAGGAGTAGCTATATCTGTGCTGCTTTGATAGTCACAGATATAAATTTTTTGAAATTTATAGTGAATATTTGACTACTAAAAAATGGGGGAACCTATGGTTACAGTAAAGTCTAAAGACTAGAAAATTTAGTGCTAAATTCAAATTGCTAAAATATTTCATAGCTCACTTGGTAAAGAATCCGCCTACAACACAGGAGACCCTGGTTTGATTCCTTTGTGGGGAAGATCTGCTGGAAAAAGGATAGACTACCCACTCCAGCATTCTTAGGCTTCCCTGGCAGCTCAGCTGGTAAAGAATCTACTTGCAATGCAGGAGACCTGGTTCAGTCCCTGGGTTGAGAAGATCCCCTGGAGAATGAAACAGCTACCCACTCCAGTATCCTGTCCTGGAGAATTCCACAGACTATATAGTTCATGGGGTTGCAAAGAGTTGGAAATGACTGAGCAACTTTCCCTTTCCCTTTATAAGTACCAGATTAGGACAACTTACTGAGGCATTCCCCATTAGCTTTCCTTGTTCAGTTCATCAATTATAGTCTCACCTAAATCAAGCCAGTCGATTAGCCAACAAGTTTTTATTGACAACTCTGTATACTGGGAATTATCCTCAGCACTAGAAATTGAACCAATCAGACATAAGCCCTGCCCACATAGAGACTGTGTCCTTTCTTATAAAATATTTTTTTCTTTTTTTATTAAAATGTTTTGTTGCTTTGCTATTCCTCTTCTTCTTCTTGTTCAGTCACTAAGTTGTGTCCAATTCTTCATGAACCCATGGACTGTAGCAAACCAGGTTCCTATCCTCCACTACCTCCCTGAGTTTACTCAAATTCATGCCCATTAATTTGATGATGCTATCAAACCATCTCATACTCTGCCACTCCCTTCTCCTTTTGCATTCAATATTCTGCAGAATCAGGGTCTTTTCCAATGAGGCTACTCTTCACATCAGGTGGCCAAAATATTGTAGCTTCAGCTTCAGCATCAATCCTTTCAAAGAATATGCAATGTTGAATTCCCTGTGGAATCTTTCATTTTATTGGAAGACATATATAATCTTATGAATACTTTGCTTTAGAGTTAGAGTTCTTCAGGGTGCTCCAGGCAATAGTAAAAAATAAAACTCATGGATTCCTGCTATTTCTAATAGAAATACCTCCCTAAACTCCCTCTCCCCCAGATATTCTCTGACTCTTCTTCCTGCTTTATTTCCTTACTTATATCACTCTCTGAAATTATTTATTTCTATCTTTACACATTCCGCCTATCTTTCCTGTACTGGATATAAATTCTAGGACCACAGAAGTTCTTGTTAATTTGGTGGTGTGTCAGCAAAACCAGAACAGAGCCTATAAGATAGAAAGTGTTCAAACAATATTCCTTGGATGGATGAATGAATAAATAAATGAATGACTATTAGCCACGGACTCAATAAAAGAAAATTTCACACTGGATTAGGGGTTAAATAAAGATGGATTTTAGGCTCCTCTACTTAACCGTAAGATTTTGATTTTACAATTCAGTTTCCTGATTTGCCATTAATAATAGTCACTTCTAGAACCTGCAATATGTGATCAGGATGATTTGGTGGCTAGTGATCCAAGAACACTCCGGTCCTCTCAAAACAGAAGCTAATATTGACATGTACCTATTGTGTTGTGCTATGTATTTCAGTGTTCAAAGAACTCTCTCATGAAACATTTTATTTTTCCTTTTGCATCTCTTAAAAACCATTTCATTAATTTAAGATTCTTTACATTTTTGCTAGGGATCACTGAATTGCTTTCCTAAAATTTTTTAAAATGAAGTTGGTGACAAACCAGAGGGATCAAGGTATTTGGAGTTTTCAATTATCTTAAGCACAAGTGATAATAGGTATAAAATTGGCCTCTCATGGCTTCAGTGTATAGCCATTTACAAGAGGATGTTTAAAGAGCATAAAAAAGTGTGGGTTGTATATATAAAATTGTTATCAGTCACCATAATATTAAAACAAAAGCCTAAAACTTGAAGCATCAGCAAATTGGTTTGGTTTTGGAAGCTATAAAAAGAAAAATAATCTACATATTTTTTTAGTAATTATCATTATGAATCTCTACAATGTAGCTAGACAGTGGGCCAAGAGGATCAGGTACTCAGTGTGTATTAATTCCTTTAAACTTCAAACTTTACCATAGTCTTGTGTGGTAGATGTATCATCACCATTTGACAGATGCAGAAACTGAGGGCCAAAGAGATAGGCTAATGAGGACCAAAGCTGGATTTTGATCCAGATAATACCACCTTCTTTGCATATTTCAACACTGCCTCCTGTGGTCCAAGATGATATTACGCACAGTACAAATGGCAACCTACTCCAGTACTCTTGCCTGGAGAATTCCATGGACAGGGGAGCCTGATGTGCTGCTGTCCATGGTGTTGCAAAGAGTCGGGCACAACTGAAGCGAGTTTGCATGCATACATGCATTGGAGAAGGAAATGGCAACCTACTCCAGTATTCTTGAGTGAAGAATCCCAGAGACAGAGGAGCCTGGTGGGCTGTTGTCTATGGGGTTGTACAGGGTTGGACATGACTGAAGCAACTTAGCAGCAGCAGCAACATAAAAGCATTAAACATGTTAGTGCACTTTTAGCCACTAAGTTGTGTCCAACTCTACAGCTCCGTGGTCTGCAGCCCACAAGGTTCCTCTGTCTATGGGATTTTTCAGGCAAGAATACTGGAGTTAATTGTCATTTCCTTCTCCAAAACATGTAAGGTATGTATATTCTTTTACATTGTTGTTTAGTTGCTAAATCGTATCTGACTCTTTCTGACCCTGTGGACTGGCAGCAAGCCATTCTTCCCTGTTCTTCATTATCTCCTAAATTTTGCTCAAACTCATGCCATTGAGTCAGTGACATCATCCAACCATCTCATCCTCTATCACTCCTTTCTCCTGTCCCTCTCAACTTTACCTAGTAATGTGCCTTTGAAGATATATTCCTTGAAGCTTCTAGATGTATTACATACATATTTATCATGGGCTTCCCTGGTGGCTCAATGGTAAAGAATCTGCCTGCAGTGTGGGAGACACAGGTTTGATTCCTGGGTCAGGAAGATTCCCCTGAAAAAACAATGGTTACCCACTTAAGTTTTCTTCCCTGGAGAATTCCATAGACAAAGGAGCCTGGCAGGTTACAGTCCATAGGGTTGCACAGAGTTGGACATGACTGAGAGACTTATCCTTTCACTTTTTTTTTTTCTTTCTTACATACATATCACTTTTTTTTTTCTGGTGGTAGGATTAAGAGTAATCATTATTTTATATTTATTGTTTTAAACTTCTACAAAGAAGATAAGCAACATTTTTAATTCATATTTTAAAATAACAGATGGGCTTTTGGAGGACATCTATAAATCTTTGGAGACTGATTTCAAAAAGTGCTAACCATGCCTTGAAACTACAGCAAGAAGCAGACTATTAGCCTGGTGGGTCACTACTCTGCTTCACAATCACATATCCGAAACCTATTCATTAAGTCAAATCCAACATGCCTTCCACTTTTGCTGCTCTTCTTGCAACTCAATAGCTAACAGAATGCCATATTCAAATAGTATTGAGCTACTTAATGTGCCTTTGCCAGTGTGTTGAGTTTGAAAATCACTATATAAGTTATTGCTACAATTATTTTCCACCTTCATCTGCCAAAAGAGAAATCAATTCAGCCCACATCTTAACTGCAAGGCTTCTATAAAAGATCATTGTCCGCGGCTACTCTATACATGGATCTTTGAAATTAGACCCCCACAAGGCAACATAAATTTTAGAAGAGTGAACTTTAACTGCCAGGCAGTCTCCAGGACTATTTGAAACATGATTTGGGGAACTCCAACTCAGTGTTCATTACTCAAAGGACTTCATCTTTGTTTAGGACCTAATGATCTCACCCAATAACATGGTCATCTCCAGTAGGTCACTTGGTCTTTATCTCAGTTTCTAATTGCATAAAATGGAAACTGTCATGTCTGAAGTTCACTCAACAGGCATTTTCTGATATTTGTTGGTTACAATGCAATCAGAGGAACCTGTGGTTATTACAGGATCCTGAACAGCAAGTTTGCAGAATAGGTCCACCCTCTGTTTCCACTTCTCACTTGCTACAGGCATTGCTAAGTCCCTGGAACTTCCTAAGCCTCAGTTTCTCTATTCTTGAAGTATGCATGCTTCAGGGTTGTTGTGGATAGGAAATGAAATAATGTGTGTAAAGAACTTGGCACAATGGCAGTCACACAGTGAGTGCTCCATGGAAGGGAGAGGCAACTATCTAAAGATTTAGATGCAAATTGGGTCAATATTGACTCTTGTTGTTAATGTTCTGTAATTGTCTTTTGTTGATAGGATAAAAATTACATACATGTGTGTGTGTATGTATGCATTATTGAAAAATTGGCAAACAGAAAATGGGGCTGAGACCCATAATTCTATCACTGCCATCTACTATCATTTAAAACTACTGTTATCATTTTGGTATTTTCCTTTTCCATTTTTTAAAATTCTATAAGTATTTTTACATATAAAGGCATACACATTTATGCAAGTTTTATTATGCTTCCTTTAGTTACTAGCAGAACATAAATAGTTAATATAGCTACTACAAATTTGGGAAAGTTTTAATTAATATTTTCGTTATATAAGTTATCATACACATATATTTTATTTAGAAAGTATAGATAATAAATAAGAAAATTATAATCATTTGCAATTTCACAGGTCAGAGATAGCTAGTACTGACATTTGAAGATAAATTCTTCTGGTCTTCTTTATATGCATATACCTATGATTTAATCTAAGGTGAGATACAGCTTAGATTAATGGGTTGGGAAGATCCCCTGAAGCAAGAAATGGCAACTCACTCCAGTACTTTTGCCTGAAAAATCCCATGGACAGAGGAGCCTGGCCAGCTACAGTCCAAGAGGTTGCAAAGAGTCAAACACAACTAAGTAACTAAACATGCATGCATTTGCAGTTCTTTCAAAAGAAAAAAAGAAAAATGCTACCAAATGAACACTGACACCTTGCTTCCTTATCATTTAGAAGTTTTATTTTGTACGTCTTGGAATGACCCTTTTCAATTACATAGCCAGAGGTTTTTATCATGACAACATTCTTGTGCACAGATACAAAGAAAATTGATGCAAAATAAAATTGATATTTCTAGAATATTTTCACATTCAGAATTTGGCTGTCCCAACTCACCTCTGACACATCCGTGCCTCTATATCAAACACAATGTTATCTTCTGTGTTGTTGCTTTTTGATGCAAACAATGTGTTTTCAATGCTGAATCATATAATATTTTAGTACCATTTAAAATACCAATTAAACCCAATATTATAGTAACAACTATGCACATAGCTCATAGAGTGACAAATACATACCCTAGCTCTATTAAAAATACACAGTTTTTCTGGGTCCAGCACAGCTCAGTTCGGTTCAGTTCAGTCCCTCAGTCGTGTCCAACTCTTTGTGACCCCATGAATCGCAGCACGCCAGGCCTCCCTGATCATTAATTACCATCTCTGGGAGTTCACTCAGACTCATGTCCATTGAGTCCATGATGCCATCCAGCCATTTCATCATCTGTTGCCCCCTTCTCCTCCTGCCCCCAATCCCTCCCAGCATCAGAGTCTTTTCCAGTGTGTCAACTCTTCGCATGAGGTAGCCAAAGTATTGGAGTTTCAGCTTTAGCATCATTTCTTCCAAAGAAATCCTAGGGTTGATCTCCTTCAGAATGGACTGGTTGAATCTCCTTGCAGTCCAAGGGACTCTCAAGAGTCTTCTCCAACACCATGGTTCAAAAGCATCAATTCTTCTGCACTCAGCCTTCTTCACAGTCCAAATCTCACATCCATACATGACCAGTGGAAAAACCACAGCCTTGAGTAGACGGACCTGGTCGACAAAATAGTGTCTCTGCTTTTGAATATACTACCTAGGTTGGTCATACCTTTTCTTCCAAGGAGTAAGCGTATTCTAATTTCATGGCTGCAGTCACCATCTGCAGTGATTTTGGAGCCCCCAAATATAAAGTCTGACACTGTTTCCACTGTTTCCCCATCTATTTCCCATGAGGTGATGGGACCGGATGCCATGATTTTCGTTTTCTGAATGTTGAGCTTTACGCCAACTTTTTCACTCTCCTCTTTCACTTTCATCAAGAGACTTTTTAGCTCCTCTTCACTTTCTGCCATAAGGGTGATGTCATCTGCATATCTGAGGTTATTGATATTTCTCCCGGCAATCTTGATTCCAGCTTGTGCTTCTTCCAGCCCAACATTCCTCATGATGTACTCTGCATATAAGTTAAATAAGCAGGGTGACAGTATACAGCCTTGGCAAATTCTTTTTCCTATTTGGAACCAGTCTGTTGTTC
>SJYC01046878.1:0-31489 GCA_006408675.1 Madoqua kirkii | reverse complement strand
TCTGGTTCCTCTGCCTGTTCTAAGCCAGCTTGAACATCTGAAAGTTCACGGTTCACGTACTGCTGAAGCCTGGCTTGTAGAATTTTAATCATTACTACCTTGTGAGATGAGTGCAATTGTGCGGTAGTTTGAGCATTCTTTGGCATTGCCTTTCTTTGGGATTGGAATGAACACTGACCTTTTCCAGTCCTGTGGCCACTGCTGAGTTTTCCAAATTTGCTGGCATATTGAGTCAGCACTTTCACAGCATCATCTTTCAGGATTTGAAGTAGCTCAACTGGAATTCCATATCCTCCACTAGCTTTGTTCATAATGATGCTTTCCAAGGCTCACTTGACTTCACGTTTCAGGATGTCTGGCTCTAGGTGAGTGATCACACTATTGTGATTATCTGGGTCATGAAGATCTTTTTTGTACAATATTCTTGTGTATTCTTGCCACCTCTTCTTAATATCTTCTGCTTCTGTTAGATCCATACCATTTCTGTCCTTTATTGAGCCCTTCTTTGCATGAAATTTTCCCTTGGTATCTCCAATTTTCTTGAAGAGATTTCTAGTCTTTTCCATTCTGTTGTTTTCCTCTATTTCTTTAAATTGATTGCTGAGGAAAGCTTTCTTATCTCTTCTTGCTATTCTTTGGAACTCTGCATTCAGATGCTTATATCTTTCCTTTTCTCCTTTGCTTTTCACTTCTCTTCTTTTCACAGCAATTTGTAAGGCCTCTTCAGACAGCCATTTTGCTTTTTTGCCTTTCTTTTCTGTGGGAATGGTCTTGATTCCTGTCTCTTGTACAGTGTCACGAACCTCCACCCATAGTTCATCAGGCACTCTATCAGATCTAGTCCCTTAAATTTTCTTCTCACTTTCACTGTATAATCATAAGGGATTTTATTTAGGTCATACATGAATGATCTAGTGGTTTTCCCTACTTTCTTCAATTTGAGTCTGAATTTGGCAAGAAGGAGTTTATGATATGAGCCACACTCAGCTGTGACTGTGTCTGTATAGAGCTGTCTGTATATATTGTTGACTGTATAGAGCTTCTCCATCTTTATCTGCAAAGAATATAATCAGTCTGATTTCGGTGTTGACCATCTGTTGATGTCCATGTGTAAAGTCTTCTCTTGTGTTTTTCGAAGAGGGTGTTTGCTATGACCAGTGAATTTTCTTGGCAAAACTCTATTAGCCTTTGCCCTGCTTCATTCTACCTTCCAAGGCCAAATTTGCCTGTTACTCCAGGTGTTTCTTGATTTCCTACTTTTGCATTCCAGTCCCCCATAATGAAAGGGACATTTCTTTTGGGTGTTAGTTCTAAAAGACTTTGTAGGTCTTCATAGAACCGTTCAACTTCAGCTTCTTCAGTGTTACTGGTTGGGGATAGACTTGGATTACTGTGATACTGAATGTTTTGCCTTGGAAACGAACAGAGATCATTCTGTCGTTTTTGAGATTGCATCCAAGCACTGCATTCCGGACTCTTTTGTTGACCATGATTGTTACTCCATTTCTTCTGAGGGATTCCTGCCCACAGTAGTAGATATAATGGTCATCTGAGTTAAATTCATCCATTCCAGTTCATTTTAGTTCACTGATTCCTAGAATGTTGATGTTCACCCTTGCCATCTCTTGTTTGACCACTTCCAATTTGCCTTGATTTATTACCCTGACGTTCCAGGTTCCTATGCAATATTATTCTTTACAGTATCGGATCTTACTTCTATTATCAGTCACATGCACAACAGGGTATTGTTTTTGCTTTGGCTCCATCCCTTCATTCTTTCTGGAGTTATTTCTCCACTGATCTCCAGTAGCATATTGGGCACCTACTGACCTAGGGAGTTTCTCTTTCAGTATCCTATCATTTTGCCTTTTCATACTGTTCACGGGGTTCTCAAGGCAAGAATACTGAAGTGGTTTGCCATTCCCTTCTCCAGCACAGAGGCCATGCTAATCTTCTCTGTATCATTCCAAGTTTAGTATGTGTGCTGCCAAAGTGAGCACAAACCTGGCCAACAACATACAGTTATTACTTAGCCTTCTTTCTCATTATTTCCTTTTTTGTTTCTTTTTGCACAAGCTCTCCACTTCATCTAAGTAATTACTAATACTAACTGCTCACAAAAGACATGCTTGTGAAATCTCAATGTAAAATTCAGCCTTGTGTGAGTACTAAATCCTTCAGTCCTGTTCAGCTCTTTGAGACCCTATGAAGTATAGCCTTCCAAGCCTCCTCTGTCCATGCAGTTCTTCAGGCAAGAATACTGGAGTAGGTTGCCATGCCCTCCTCCAGGGGATCTTTCCAACCCAGGGATTGAATTCACGTTTCCTATATCTTCTGAAGGTGAGTTCTTTACCGCTAGCACCAACTGGTAATCCCACAGCCTTGTGTTTCTCACACTATATATAGTTGGGTGTGGATGGGGCAGATTCCCCTCATCTTCCAGCTTTGCCACCTAGATGAATGGCCTCCCCAGTGGCTCAGACAGTAAAGAATCCTTCTGCAATATGAGAGACCAGGGTTTGACCCTTGGCAAGAAATGGCAAGGAGGAAGAAATGGCAATCTACTCCAGTATTCTTTCTTAGAGAATCCCATGGACAAAGAAGCCTGGAGGGCCCTAGTCCATAGGGTCACAAAAAGTCAAATGTGACTGAGCAACTAACACTCTTTCCACTAGCCTCTTATCTTGGTCCATGAATGAAACACATCACTTCCAGATAGGTCTGTTTATTGGAACTAGTTTGATGGCCCAAGTTTAAATTCAAGGGTGTCTGGGTAATGTAGGGGAATGCATTAGCCTGTTGTAGCCATGCATTCAGGGAAACAAACTCAGTCAGAAGGACAATGCAGATAGTGGAGTGCACTTTATTACACTGGCGGGCCCAAGGCACAGTCTCCTCTTGGCCAAGGACCCCGACCAGTTTTTGTGAAAACCTTATATACCCTAAGTGTACTTGCTCAAACTCACCTCCTCAAATTCCTTGAAACTAGTCTGAACAAAGGAAGAGAAAGATACAATTAAAGTTAACCCATCTTTCATATGCCTTAAGCCTAGGTAGTTAACAGTGGACAATTATCAATAGGCCTGTGGTCAAAATCCACTAAGCATAATAGAATTTATGATTCTATTTGGTTACAGATAATTAGGGTATTATTTTAGGCAATGGAGAATCTAGGTATGGGCCCTGGGGCTTTTCCATCTGGGAGGCCTGGTTTTCCAGTTGGTATGTTGTTTCCATAGACAGTGGGCATATAGCTCAAAGTCCAGTCAGGCCCAAGATGCAGTACTGCTTTCAAAATGGAGCCTGTTATGTCTGTTTCCTCCTTCAAGCCCTCTGTGCCACATTATTTGCAAATCAGTTTACCCTTTCAAAACTGCTTTCACATCCATGATTAAATGTTAATTTCAACTTTCTCTGAGAAGTGAGGCATCAAAGTCATCATTCAATCTGGCTTTATGACTGAGAAATATTGAACAATAATTAATATTAAGGCTGCAAAGAACAAAGAGCTGGGGGGTTTTAGGAATTGCAATTTGAGAAACACAGAGTCAGGTAAAACAAAAACATATTTCAGGAAAGAGAAAAGAGTTAGGGGCTTATAAAAGCAAAGATTTTATATAGAGTTGTTAAAGTCTTGCAAGAATTATGCTTGGCTCTGATACAAAAAGGAAATATTTCCTTAAGGGATAGACTGTCACAAGTTATTTAGAATAAGGGACTGGTAGGTGTCTTGAGTTTCCAGGACACGTGCCGCCGTTTGGGATGTCTACATTAAGACAATGTGTGTGTGCTTGCTCAGTCATGTTCAACTCTGTTATCCCATGGATTGTAGTCCACCAGTCTCCTCTGTCCATGGGATTTCCCAGATAAGAATACTGGAGTGGGTTGCTGTTTCACATCAGGGATTGAACCCATGTTTCTTGCATCTCCTGCATTAGCAGGAAGATTCTTTACCACTGCACCACATGGGAAACCCTTGCATTAAGATAATAAGTGGCCAAAAAATCAGATTGTATCTGGGCTGAGGTGAACATAAGTCACACTTCCTCTATGGCTCCTAATTGCCTTCTCCTGAGCTCTCTTAGTAATACCTACTCCATTGAGATTTTTCTTGCACAGAATACCCTCATCAGTATACACCTGGTTTTCATAGCACTAATTTTTGTAGTATTTTATTTTACACACACAAATTGCTTTCTTATTCTCCAAATGATATCATTGGGTCCAAATATTCTTGCAGTGATAAAGATAGATAACTACAGGAAAGACAGATCATTACAACAGAGTTACAAATATGAAGTGATCCAATAGCAGAATCCCCCTGCCTAGGCTGTGGGCTAGAAAGGATCTCCTGAAATAAGAAATATTCAGGCTGATATGTTAGCAATGGGTAGGAATGATCCATGTGGAGAGAGGAGACTGGGCAGAGATCAGAGAAGGCAAGGAGGAAGGAGGATTAACATAAGTCTTCTACAAACAAATACATTCAAAGATGTCAACATGCACTCGCATGTCAAATCACATACGTTAGTTCACGTCTGGCGTACATGATCACATATGTGCATCCTCTACAAGTAGTTGTTCTTTGGGGTTGTTTACTGTACAGTACTGTGTAGAGTATAGTAACACAATATCTTTATTTCAAGCCCAGGCTGTCTGGAAGTAAGCGTAAAAGCACCAGTTACATAGCTGGTACTACTGTACCTTTTAAGGTACTGTACTATAAGATTAAATGTTTTCTTTATTTTTTGTGTTTTTTGTGTGTGTGTATTATTTGTATGAAAAGTATTATAAACCTATTACAGTACAGTACTATATAGCCAAGTGTTTTAGTTGGGTATCTAGGCTAACTTTGTTAGACTTACAAAAAAAAACAAACAAACTGGACTTAGAAACAAGATCTCAGAATCAAACTCATTCATATGTAGGGGACTTGCACTATAGTGAAAGAAGTTCAGGAGGGCTGCAAGCTGAATGCAGAGGAGACAACAATGGGAAGGGAAGATGAGCAGACAGGAGGTAGGCCACACGAAGGACTTTGAATTCATCCCGAAGACCAAAGATTCAAGTTAACTACTGCCAGGAACTCCCCTTCCTTCTTTCAATGCACTGCCTGCTGCCAGGACTTACTAACACGTTTGGCCTGAGGGCAGACAGCAGGTCTCTGCAAGCAGGTTCTCCAGCTGATTCTATAAAGGTGATCAGAGGGCCAAAGGGCTTAACTCTCCTGCAGTCTTAACCTTGAAAAACTAGAGGCAAGTGTACTTATCCATCAGACTGAGTTACAGGACTACAGAATTCAGGGGTTCTATCCAGAACAATTTCTGCTTTGGAGACAAAAGTACCTTCAAATACAAATATCTTTGTCAGGGTGAAAAATAAAAGAAAAAATTGCATTTTTCTCAACAAAATGAGCTGCTCTGGAAAAGTTGCACTGTCTAAGGGCACACTTGTTTCTTCTCCAGCTTGTGATTTAGCAATCACGTGATTAGGCATTGCTTATTTACAGGACATCAGTTTGTAATTACTGCAACCATTAGCTCTTTTACCCTGATGATGGACTAGGTAACATTTGTAGTTGATAGTCTCTGAATCTTTATTTTCTTTGTAGAGACACTATGTAATCTCCAAAATCCAGATAGCCCGTGTTTGCTAAATAAAGTACAGAATTGATCACCCTCTTAAACTCTCATGCCTTTTGCAATTTGTGTACTAACATTGCTCTGTTCATTTTGCCCTCATCTGTCACATTTAATTTCTAGTCTTTATCCTCTCTTCATATAGATCCTGGATATTTGAAAGGAAATCATTAATGAAAGATTTATGTATAGTGTGATATCATTGGCTCTCCTCCTATAAAGTTTTATTCATATTATTTTGGGAAAAAAAAGATCTTTTTCTTATTGCATAATAATAATTGCTTTATTATATTATACCACTTAGCTTGGTTTACTACCTTTGATTCTGCCTGGCATACCCACACACTGCCTGGTAAAAGCGAGCATAACATCCATTCATATCCCACTCGTTGGGAGCATCCACAGCCTTATTCTCAGGCCTAGAGTGATGACCCTGACTTTTTGATTTTGTCTCTGATCTCTGTGGGGACTAATTTCTGGATCTTCCTTAAGCATGTCAATTCAAATTATTTGGGAGATGACACCCAGAAGAGGCGACTGCTTCAGGGAAAACTTTTGCTGAAGTAGACTACATCAAGTCTCCTATATTTGAATGAGTTCTATTATGAGTGTGCTTTCATAAGTCCTATTTGTTCATAAGTCCAACAAAATTAGCCTAGGTACCCAACAAACACAATCAACTATATAGTACAGTATTGTAATAGGCTTCTAGTACTTTCACACACATAAAAATCAAACACAAAAGAATAAAGAAAATGTTTTAAATCTTAAAGTGCAGTACCTTGAAAAGAACAGTGGTATGGTATACAACAGCTGGCATAAAGGGGCTGGCATCAGGTGAACAGGCAAGAAGAATTACTGACTGGAAGACAGAAGGGAGGTGAAAGTGGTAGATCTGAAAGATCATCAGTGATAGGAGGGCAAGCTGTAATTTCACTCACACCTGACTCCGATGGCACAGACTATGGTTGCTTACTGGATTCAATATACCCTCTTGTAAAAATAATCCAATGATGTCTGAGTAGAACTGTATCAGCTCTATCACCACTGCTTTTAAACCTGCTTCTGGACATCCTGGGCTTGAAGTAAAGATACTGAACTTCTGTACTGTATATAGTATTGTACAATAAAGTGCATAAAAACACAACTACTTGTGGAGAATATACACACCTGACAATGAACATGAGACAAGTGAAATAGTTTATGTGATTGGACATGTGAACCCATGTTCACATCTTTGAAAATTCACAACTTGAAGATGTAGGAGACTTACTGTATTTTCTGTTAAGGAAAATAATAATAGAAAAAATTAATATAATAAAGCATGATTTCTTTAGTCCTTTGCTCTGTTTTGCATTTAATGCTCATTTTCTTAATGTGTTCATTCAATCCTTCTCTCCACCAAAGCAGTTCTAGGCAAGCTAAGTATGCTGGAAGACATATTTAGCTTAGAACATAGTTAACTCTAGCAAGTTCCTCCTTTGCCCTTTGAGAAATATGCCTTGTCTCCAGATCTCTGGCCTCGATTGCATCTTCCAGTGTGCAGAGCTTCTCCCTAGGAACTGAATTATTTGTTGCTCTCTTTTGTTTTGTTTTTTTGCATCCTGACTCCATGTATTCGGTCTCCTTGGACATAAAGGTGTAGGTATGCAAGTGGCTTCAGTCATGTCCAGCTCTGTGCAAAACTATGGACTATAGCCCAACAGGCTTCTGGTACATGGGATTTTCCAGGCAAGCTTATTGGAGCAGGTTGCCATGCCCTCCTCCAGGGGATCTTCCCAACCCAGGAATCAAACTCGCATCTCTTACATGTCCTGCATTGGTAGGTGAGTTCTTTATCACTAGCACCACTTGAGAAGCCCCAAAAGTACACATAACCACCTATTTTTCCTCCTCTCAGTAAATATACTTCTTATATTAATTGCAGATCACCATGAATTACATTTTTTAGCAATTTCTCCTGTGTTGCTGAAATACCCTCCTTCCCTCTTGTGAACATTTGGGAGATCTGTTTTGTCACTGAGTTCAAGGCCTGCAGTATCGTGTACCAGCATGTGGGGAAGAGAGATACAGAGACCTAACATCACTTCCCAGAATCAACTCAAAAAGGCCAGTGCCTGTTTGGACACACAGCCAGATGGTTTGGAGGATATACATGTAAATCTATGCATTCAATCACAGTATACATTTTCTAAGTGGTGATTTTCAAAATTAGCTGGTTCCACATTACAAACTCTTGTGCAGATGTTTGTGGCAGACAGTTGAAGCAGCTGTTCACCCACAACACAGTCTCAGGAATATCTGACCCTTACTTTAGAGGCTAAACATCAACCTTAACAGCTGTTGATGTCAGTCAAAATAATAAAGACAGGTGTTCAACTTAGCTCATTTCTATAAACACTTCTTTTGCCCATTTCTATAAAATATCAACATTTTAAAGTGAACTGTAGTCTTTAGCTATTCGTGGCACTAAATATGTGGGAGATCTGAAGGAATTTGAAAATGGTTACATCTTCTTGGAGCTCAATTGTTTTAGCATGAGGAGACATGACCTAACTCACATCTCCAGATCATCACCATCGTTATCACCACCATCATCAACACAATCACCACTATCACTGTCATCATCAACACCATCACCACAATTGTTATCAGCAACATCACCATCACCATCAACATCATCACCACCATCATCAACCCCCTCCTCCTCATGCCCCTCTGCCTCATCTCCTCCTCCTCAACGTCATAACATCCATCTTCATAATGAGTTCTAGCTGCTCCAGAATTATGCTAAGTGTTGGGAATAATGGTCAATGAGAGTGCTTGACCTCAGCAGAAGGACCAAGAAAGTTCTCTCTGAAGTAGTAGCATTTAAGCCAAGTCTGACCTGTAAGAAGGAGTAATCATGGAGCAAAAATCGGAAAGGCAGACCAGAGACAGAACAGAGTAAGTGAAATCACTGCATTAAGAGGAGCTCATTAAAACTGCATTTGTTAGAGGAGTCAGGTAAAAAGCAGCCAGATCTTTCAGGTTCCTGATGGCCGTGGTGAATTCTGAGAGAACTGGAGAGCTGTCAAAAGATGTCAAGTGGAGATTTTCCATTTAAAAACAACATTCTGGTTACAGTATGGAGAATACTTTGGTGGGAAGCAAGAATAATTATCAGAAAATAGAGGAGAAACTATTATCAGTCAAAAAGGAATCATGGCATCTCTCAGTTCTTACCTCTGTATAAGAGTGCTCAGGGGTTTCCCGTGGCTCAGTGATAAACAATCTGCTTGCCAGTGCAGGAGACAGTGGTTTGATCCCTGATCTGGGGAGATCCACACACCAAGAAGCAACTAAGCCCATGTGCCATAGCTATTGAGCCTGTGCTCTAGAGCCTGGGAGCCACAACTACTGAGCCCACGTACCAAAACTACTTAAGCATGGTTGCCCTAGGACTTGTGCTCCACCACAAGCGAAATCCCAGCAATGAGAAGTCCACACGCTGCATCTAGAGAGTAGCCTTTGCTTTCTGCAAGTAAAGAAAAGCCCTCACAGCAGTAAAGATCTAGCACAGCCAAAAATAAATAAAATTATGTATAAAAAAGAATATTCAGACACAACTTGCTTTCTGTATTTCCAATGGTATTAATGTGTCCCAGGCGTTTTTTGAAGATGACTTCATTCATTCATTCACTCATTCAACTTTCCCTTTGTTGTGCACTGACTCCATGTAAGGCATTGGGGTTCATGGAGAGGAAAGATGACCCTAGCTTCCAAGGAGCCCTCTGGGAGAGGCAGGCAAATGAACTAAAGTCAGATGGAGTGGGCAGTAAACAAGAGTTATGCTGAAAAGGACGCCTAACCCGGGTATAGGCTTCCCTGGTGGTTCAGCTGGTAAAAAGTCTACTTGCAATGCAGGAGATCTGGGTTTGATCTCTGGGTTGGGAAGATACGCTGGAGAAGGGAAGGGTCCCCATTGCAGTATTCTGTTCTGGAGAATTCCATAGGCTACAGTCTGTGGGGTCGCAAAGAGTTGGACATGACTGAGCAACTTTCACTTTTCCACTTTCAAGCCGAGTATAGCTCCAGAAAGATAGAATTCTAAGTGCATAGAATTAAAGAAAGAATAAAAAATAGCCATAAGTCATTGACTATTTTCTATAAGTTGTTAGTTAGGGGCTTAGGAGACTTGAAGACAAAGCTCCCAACACTATTTTTATAAATTGTATCATCTTTTGGTATTTTAAAAAAGAGATATATTTTTATCTGTGTTCCATAGAGTTTATTATATAATTGCCTACACATGTACTTGCTGGAGGTTCCTGCATGCTCTTTTAATCAGGCCTCATTTTTGTTTTCACTCAAATGCATTTTTTCACTCCCCTGCAGTGCCTCCTCTTTCTTGTATTTAGCTCTGTCTTTTTAATACCTTTTATTAGTCAGACAACATGAAATTGAATTAGACAGAACCTCAACTCCAATGGTTTAATAAAAGATGAAACATGATTGATTTATACAGCTGATAATTTCAAACTATACCAGTTCCAGGTAACCCTGGATACAGAAATTAAAATGTGACCTGGAGTAATGATGTGGATGGAACTAGAATCTGTTATACATAATAAAGTAAGCCATAAAGAGAAAAACAAATATGGTATATTAACACATACATGTGGAATCTAGAACAGTGGCACAAATGAACCTATTTGCAAGGCAGAAAGAGAGATGCAGAGGTAGAGAAAGGACATGTGGGCACAGAAGAGGAAGGGGAAGATGGGATGAATTTGGAAATTAGAATAGACATTTATACACTACTGTGTGTAAAACAGATAACCAACAGGAGCTGCTCTATAGCACAGAGAGCTCAACTCTGTGCTTTGTGATAACTTAGAGGGGTAGGATGGTGGATGGCAGGGAAGCTCAGTAGAGAGGAGATATAGGTATACATACAGTTGATTCACTTTATTGTGTATAACAGAAACTAACAAACACTGTAAAGCAATTATACTCCAAAGTAAATAAATAAATAAAATGTCCTGGAGGCTTTTTCTCTCCCACTTCCTCACTCTTAGTCACTTTTTTACCTCCCACTACTGTGACCTTTCCATATAGAGACAAGTTAGCCACAACCAATCCCAAGAAAACAGCCTAGCAGTGTGTCAAACACAAGAGAAAGTAATATTTCCTTTCCCAGTGGATTGAACCAAAGTCCAGAACCTAGCTCCATATGGTGACATCTTGGTTGAAGAATTCCTGGTAGTCTGGAATGTGACCTATGTTGTCTGGTCAATTGACAGACATATGTGCATCTCTGGTAGAGGACGAGTGTGGGTGGCATCATCTCCAAAAAGAGCAAGTAGGTTAACAGTGCAGGTTCTGCAGGAGAGCACTGCAGTGGCCCCACCAGAACATGCAGTGACACAGACAGCATCCGCTACCCTCCTCCCAGGACAGCTGCTCACTCTGGTCGCCCATCTTTGCTAGCCTGGTTCTCATTAGCCTTTTCCTCCAGTGGCAGGAATCAAAAGACTCTGTTTATGGACATCACCCACATCTGTTATGTCTAGAACCCATCGTGCTGGGCATTGATTCCTGATTTGATTTTTCTCACCAAGATTTTATCTGGAACCTAAAATCTGTAGACTTAGGGGTTTTTGCTTGGAATTGTGTATGTGTGTGTGTGTGTGTGTGTGTGTGTGTGTGTGTGTATGTGTTAATCCCAAACTGCTAATCTATCACTTTCCCAACATTTCACCTTTGGTAACCTTAAGTTAGATTTTGAGATCTATAATTCTGTTTTTGCTTTGTAAATAAGTTCATTTGCATCAGCTTTAAATTAGTTTCTACATATAAATGATATCATATGGTATTTGTCATTGTCTGACTTACTTCACTTAGAATGATACTCCCTAGATCTATCCATGTTTCTGTGAATGACATTATTTTGTTCTTTTCTATGGCTGAGTAATATTCCATTGTGTATATATACCACATATTCATTACCTGTTGTCTGTTGATGGATATGTAGGTTGCTTCTGTATCCTGGCTATTGTAAATAGTGCTGCAATTATCACTGAGGTGCATTTATCTTTTCAATTATGATCTTCCCTAGATATATGCCCAGGAGTAGGATTACTGGATCATATGGTAGTTCAATATTTGAATTTTTAAGGATCCTCCTTATTGTTCTCTGGGGCTTCCCTTGTGGCTCCACCAGTAAAGAATGCGCCTGCAATGCAGGAGACCTAGGTTCTGTCCTGGGGACAGATTGGGAAGGTTGGGAAGATCCTCTGGAGAAGGGAAAGGTTACTCATTCCAGCATTTTGGCCTGGAGAATTCCATGGGGTCCCAAAGAGTTGGACATGACTGAGTGACTTTCTTTTTCACTTTCACACTGTTCTCTATATTGGCTGCACCAATTTACATTCCCAGCAACATTGTAGAGGTTCCCTTTTCTTCACACCCTCTCGAGAATTTATTGTTTGTAGATGTGTTTCTTAGCTTCATAAGTACTTCACTGTTTCCCCATTGGTCTTCCAGAGTTTTAGTAGTATTTTCCTCTGGAAACTGGAAACTGATTAAAAGTGCAGGATATCTAGGCCTACTGAATCAGAACCTGCAGTATACAACAAGGCTGCTAGGTGATTTTTAAGCATTTTACAGTTGGATAGACACTGTTTTGAAATTTTTAGTCTCAAGTATGCTGGGCTTTAGGACATAAGAAGAGATTCAAGACTCTACATTTGCCCAAAGTGTTAATGAAGCAGAAGTATTTAACAAGTTCTCTACACAGAAAATTAAGTTTCAAGGGAGAAACACTGGACCTACATGAATATCTTCTCCCTACATGAAAACTCTCTCTTTGTTGCCAATATTGGAAGACTTCAGAAAGGAAATTTATATTTTCTCACAAATAGGTAGATGTGATATTAATGACCTCATAAGCCTAACAGTCAGTCTTGGACACTTACACACAGTCTGACTCCTCTCGAATCCTTTCCCCAGCCTCTGCCTAAGTTTCTAAAATTATCTTTATTACCTGCTCAGCTAGTGGGCTGGAGTATTCTGTTTCCATTTCCCTTGACATGGAGAGCAAATCCCTAAGTTGCTAACTAAAATCAAACCAGATGTGCAAAGAATTTTATTGGCTATTTTATGTAACAACTTGAATTATCAGAAGGCTTAAAGTAAATTCATGAAAAATTAAAAGCATGGGAGATTTAAGCCAGAAACTATTTAAACAGGCTTAAAATGTTACCACAGGAAAAGAACAGGATCAGTGTGTTTGAGTGTAAAAATAAGAAGTTAAGCTGAATCAAGGAGAGAAACCTGCCTCTTGACCTATAGATTTATCTCTTGAATGAAGTTTCAGCTTTTTTTTTCCTCTTTGGGGAATTAAAGATGAACTAATATATAAATATAAAAGCACTGAATTGGCAAACTTCCTGCATAGTGTGCTGAAAAAAAAATCATTTTGTAGAGTTATTTAATTTGAAAACAGAGATTCTGAAGTGAGGAAAAAGCCCATGTCTATGGATGAGATTGAGTTGGCTTCAAATCCTACGAACCATGCACTCAGGCAAATGCTTCAACTCTAAGAGTTGGACTCCTTATCTATAGAATAAAAATAGTAATAAAACACATAAGCGTCTGGGGCCCCTGGATCAGATATCCTCAATATGAGGATTAGGAGAATATGTTGCCTCGCCAATTTAAGGACAACTCCCCTTCTCAGCTCAAAAGCAGCTATGGAATGGGAACAATGCCCCCTTTCCCTAGGCAACATAATTGTCCTAAAAGAAAAGGTGGAATGAGGGAGTCATTTCCTAGGCAGGTTGATAAGAAGTCTAGGGATCCCCAAGGAAAGAGGGGTCTGGAATTCTCAAGGAGGAAGAAAGGACAAACTTTTCTTCCTTCTCTACATTCTTTAGGATTTTATAATAATAATGTATTCTGCCTGAGAACAGTCTCTGGATTAAACCTTCTGGCTAATTCTGTAAATTATGGGAGTAGATCTGCTCTTTACAAGGATTATATAACAATGTATTCTGCCTGAGGACAGTCTTTGGATTAAATCTTCTGGCAAATTCTGTTATCTTAAAATGTAAATTATGGGAGTAAGTCTGGTGAGGACTTTACAACCTCCAGACATTTTTTGGATTCATTGGAGAGTATATAACTTCATTGTTAACACTAACAAAGGGGCACTCTTTCTGCTCCCTTCTGATGTCTATGTCAAAAGCTTTCTCTGTCTCCTTTATACTTTAATAAAACTTTATTACACACACACACACACACACACAATAAAACACATAAGGAGATTAAATGAGACTATTGACTTATAGAGCTCAGCATATATTACAGATATTCAGTAAAGGAGAACTAGTGAATGCAGTTGAAAAGTTGATAGAGAAGTTACAACAGGAGGCAGACAGTGTGATGCTGGGGAACAATTGTCAATCCACTTGAAAGAAAATCATTTCTATTTTCACGTTTGAGACTCACAGGCAACCTTTGAAGTAGGGAAGATAGGCATTGGTTCAAGTTATTAAGTGGGTTGGAGCATAAGGAATCACTTAGGCATCACTAACTCTGATGTGGCAGAGTCAGTATTGGACACCAGCTTCCAGATGTTGATAGTCCAAGGACCTCAGCCATAGCTGTTCCTTCCTCAGATTTCGGCTAGTTTGCATCTTCATCCACAAAGACTGTGTCCTGTGGCCCCTTCTCCTTGCCAATCATGTTTCCCACCAAGACAGTTGAGAGATGGAAGGAAAAAGATACTCCACATGAAATCGACAGAAGCCTGGCTCCACAAGACAGGCATTCTTTTCTATTCCACAGATTTATCCCAAGTTCCTAAAACAGTGTCTTCCACATAGCAGACCTTGGATATACTTCTTGAGATAATGTCTAAGGACACATTACAAAGAAAAGGTGGGTAGACTACATAGTCAGCTTGCTCTAGGTATTAATGCAAGCATATGCGGTCTATAATTTAAGATCCTTAAGTTACATTCCAGCAAATGTGTGTGTGTGTGTGTGTGTGTGTGTGTGTGTGTGTGTGATTATGTACCCATGTGTTTTGGTGGGTGGAGAAGAGAGGTAGAAGGTGCCAAGTGATAAAGAAAACCTGCAAATATATGGAACCTCTTACTTAGAAGGTTGGTAAACTCTTTGCCTTTATCTTTATGTCCCTTCAGAAGAAAAGGTCAAGATTGGCTACAATCATAACTTCCTATTATCATTTAATTCCCTTCCTCCTTGGCCCCCTTTGCTGTCCTCAATCCCCTCCCATAATGAGCCCTTGGAGTCAGTAAGAAAAGAAAACAGGCCTCATCAATTTCCCTAATGACTCTTTCAAAAAGCCTTTTTTTAGCCTTTTATTTTTAGATCTTTTCAAACAATGTCCCTATTAGAGGAGTCTCAAAGTTCCCATGGGATTTATGGAAACTTTCATTAAGAAAAATAGGCAATGATTTCAAGGGCAATGTCATGTATCATTAAAAGAGCTATTTTTTGAGTTATGGATAAGTAGACAAAGTTTCATCAAGCAGTTAACCAGATTCACAGTGGGAGTTTGTGGTTGGCAGGAGCAAGATTGACTGAGACAGGCTTACAGTTGGAAATCTGATACTTAACAGACTTCAGCCCTTATGCAAGTGCTTAAGTGCTCTGCGGATGAACCACCTCACTGACAGTTTCTTTGCTGTTTTTCAAAATGTTGGATTACAATGACAGAATCTATAAATGAAACTCAGTGTCTGTCCCTAGTAGTTTGAAAGGCATCCAGCAACCATTGAGTTTCTTCACTTTGATAATCACTGAGAACTTCAGGTTTTATTATTCCACTTCTTAGAGCCTCTTCAGATGGGCTTTCTTCCTTTCTTATTTCTTAGACTATTATTATAAACTGTCATCGCTTTTATTTTTAATTGGAGGATAATTGCTTTACAATAGTGTGTTAGTATCAAAATAAATCAGCCAGAAGCATACATATATCCCCTGCATCTTGAGACTCCCTCCCACTTCTTACCCCATCACTCCTCTCTAGGTAGTCACAGAGCACCAAGTTTGAGCTTTCATCATCATATAGCAAATTCCCACTGGTTATCTATTTTACATATGGACACAGCAGGGCAAGGAGAGGGTGGGAAGAATAGAAAGAAGAGCATTGAAGCACATACATTACCATATGTCATTGTTATTTGCTGCCTGTATTAATAAGCTCAGTCAACCATTAACAAAATCCCAAAGACCGAGTAGCTTAAACAACAAAAATTTAATTCCCACAGTTCAAGTCTGAAAGTCCAAGATGAAGGAATCAGCCAGGCTGAAAGTCCAAGATGAAAGAATCAGCCAATTCAGTTCCCAGTGAGGATCCTCTTTTTGGCTTATAAACTGCTGCTTTTGTGATGCATGCTCACATTGTCTTTCTTTATTGTATTCTTGCAAAGAGATAGATCTCTTTGTTCCTCTTGTTATAGGTCCATCAATCCTGTCATACTGGGACCCTATGCTTGTGACTTTATTTAATTTTAATTACTTCTTAAAAGCCTTATTTCTAAGTACAGTAGCATTGGGGCTTCAATATTTGAATTTAGGGGAACAGCAGGTAAACCACAGCACTACTCAACTCTTAAACCAGTTTCAGACTTTCTAATTTTCTAATATTTCTACTGGAAGCAGTAAACCATTTGTACAAGTCACCTGATGATCATATGTGTATTCATTCAATAAAACTGCATTTTAACAAACTACGTATGTTATTCTCTTACCATATGCTGGGCTCTATATTAGGATCTGGTACTATCCTAACTAATAAGACTGGATTTCTACCCTTAGGGAATATAATATGGAGAAACAAATACTTAAAAATTAAGAGCAAGAGAATACTAGTGATGTGATTGCAGGAATGGTTTTGTTAATGCAAATTCCCAATGCACAGTAAGGCCAAACTAACTCAAAATGTCACAGTTTGGAGCAGAGAAATGTAGGCTTATTTAGGGGACCAGCAAGGATAATGGGTGGCTCCTTCTTAAAAACCCTGAACTCCCTGATGATTTTTGAGGAAAAGCTTTTATAGGCAGCATTTGGGGTGAAGGCTGCCGCAAGTGTGGCTTTCTTCTGATTGGGTGGTGGTGAGGTGAGAGGCTGTGCTCCAGGAATCTCTTGCTCCGCCTGAGGTTACCTTCCTGTACTTGGGCAGGGGCTGTAGTTCCTGAAAAAGAGCTCAAAGATACTGTTGTGTGTATCCCTTGAGGAGGAATCAGGACCCTGATCGAGGGCTGCGCTATTGTTCTTGACTCTCCTTGCTTGGCGCTACAACCCCTCGATTTCCTAATTAGCAACTGTTTGCACCCACTCTTAGCAATTTAGGAAGATCAAGAAGGCTGAATGAAATCTATTTCCTACAAACACAAAATAGGAGATCCAAAGAGTATCCAGAAGGGCCCCACAAGGTCCTGCTCAGTTTCTGTTTCACTGTATTAAGGCTAGAAAGGAGGGAATTCTCATTTATGGCTGTAAGTGAAGGCCTGGGAAGTCTGGAAATGCTAACAGAAAGGCATGTGGAGTAAAAGGAAGCAAGAAACAATCTGTAGACAACTTTGAGGATCTAGAAGCTGGATTGGAAGTAGGATGGTGAGTGACCCAATAAGCCATAAATCCACACTTCTGATAGACACTGGTTTATAGGAGATATTATATGGCTTGATGAAGAGCAACTTCTTTGTCCTGAAGGCATTAAGTCTATTTTAACAATAAAGTACAATGCTTGAAATATGAATTGAGTTGGAGAAATGTGGGGTTGGGGCAACAGTAGGTTTTGCAATTGAGTAAGAATTTAGCATTATAATTTTCAGTGATCAGTCCTTTCATCAGGGAACTATTGAATGAATAAGCGCTCTGAACAGGCTGGAAATTACAGTGTATCCACTTACAGAACAGTCCTCATTGTTTCTCAATTAACCCTGTGCCATCATCAATATTTAAGAGTTGCTCAGGCTTGCAAATTCAATTTATACCAAAATAGTCTATGAGGCAACTACTTTCAGTTGTTATATGATTAGTCACCAGTCAAGTGTGGTTGGAAAAAATTATTATAACTTACTTTTAGGAATCAAATCATTAAATATATTTGTAACAGAAGACATAAAATTTCTAGATTCTCCCTTACCATAATAGGAACTTGTTCACAATGATCATCCCTAATTTCAGTATTACTGGAATTCAGGAAACATTGTTAACCTCATACCTTGGTACTAGGCCATACTGAAGGTCAGAAGCCCACTCAAGAAAGATGTGAACAGCAGCCAACAGAAAACCAAGCTTCAAGGACACTTTTTGTTGATGGAATTGCCTAGAAATCCAAAATTTAGCTTCTGCTCTTCATATGGTTTTCTATCTCTGTCTCAATAGATGCTTTTTTTTTTTTTCTATAACTCTTTATCTACTTATTTTTTTACTGAAATATTGCTGATTTACAATGTTGTGCCAATCTCTGTTGTACAGCAGTGACTCAGATACACATAGATACATTCTTTTCTAATATTCTTTTCCACAATGGCTCATCCCAGGATATTGGACATAGTTCCCTGTGCTATACAGTACTGTTGTAGGAAGAGGGGACCCATACCAGGGCCTGCCCAAGAGTGGGCTCTGTCTAATAATCAGAAATGAATTGTCTCCAGAACACATGTGCTGACAAAGCAAAAAATTTTATTGGGAAGTGGTGCCCAGGTGGAAAGCAGGAGGGTAAGGGAACCCAGGAGAACTGCTCTGCCACGTGGCTTTCAATCTTGGATTTTATGATGATGGGATTAATTTCCTGGTTATCTCTAACCATCATTCAATTCAGGATCTTTCCTGGTAGTGCATGCATTATTCAGCAAAAATGGATGCCAGTGAGAAGAACTCTGGGAGGTGGCAAGACATGTGACATCCTCTTTTGACTATTCTCGAATTCTCCTGGTTGGTGGTGGCTAGTCAGTTCTGTGTTCCTTACTAGAACTTCTTGTCCTTAAATAACTCACACAGATGGTTACTATGTTGCCTGGCCAGAGTGGGCAATTTCAGCCAGTCTGTTTCCCCTAATAGTAAAAGGAAATAGTAAGAGGAAACTTGTCCTTTATTCATTCTACATGTAATAGTTTTCGGATTAACCAACCACATTAATATACTTCATTTTTTCTCTTGACTTAAAAACAAAGAAAGCAACAAATAAAAATTTTTGTCTCTGTCTTCATACCCCTTCAACCTTTGGCAATTTTCAAGCACTTGGGTTTATGCTACCTTCTCAATTACCACATTCCTGCCCATGGAGCAAACTGGGGATACTCAGTGCACCCAGGCATTTTATCCCTAAAAGAATAGTCTGAAACCCAACAAAGCTACAGGGCTTTGAGGTTGTGGTTCAGGGTTGGAGGAAGAATACCAGAAATCTTAAATCCAGACCTTTCCTGTTCTTCATTCCGTTGTTAATGATTTGCCTGGAACCAGAATTTTACTTGCAGATGAATTTAGTAATTTTCTTTATTTTGTCATCTTCTGTCAAAAGAGCTAAATCACAGATTTCAATTGTTTTTCTTAATAGTAAAACATATACTGTATATTTCTTTTCCTTCAAAGTAGCTTTTGATTATTGTCCCAGTTAATTTTTTCAGAAATAAGGTGGGTGAGTGATTTGTGGAAAAAGCCAAGATGCTGTATGTTTTCAAATGCTGGATTCACAGAGAATAATGTAATGATGATACCTTGTTTCCTAAAGCTTTCAGATGTGCAGTTCTGGAGCTGGCAACATGCAATCTCTGGCTACTTCATCTGAACTCTTTAAGGGGAGAATTTCTGTGTGCATTCTATTACTTATTTTCATGTTTCATAACCTGTAGTTTCCCAGTCTTTAGGGGCAAAGGAAGCATAGTTCAAGTTAGAAAGTGTCTTGCCAAGGCACATAAGAAAAGCCATTTCTCCTTGATTTGAAGTAACTTGTTTGAATCTCCATAGTGGGTCCTAAGAGATCTATATTTTGTCTTTGGAAGCAGGCAGAACACAGAGTTGATTCATGGCTTTAGCTGAGGGGACACTTTGAGGCATCAATTGACTGAATTATTTTTATATGAATAAAGATAGGGGCCTCCACTCCATCTTAGCCTGCTTTTCCCAGCCTAGAGCTCAGGATGCCCAATTTTTCTTTTTTTAATTAATAATTATTAATGGTTTTTATCCCTCCATTTATAGAAGTAGTACATGCCTTTTTGATACAATACCATGCATATAAAGAAGGAAAAAGATCTCTTGTAACTGCATGATTATTTTGATGTTTTAAAGACCACACATGTATTTATTTATCTAACTATATGTTTATCCATCCAATCTATCTGTTACCAAACTTGGGTTTGGCTGCTCATTGCTCAAAAGCCAATAACTGAGAGGCAAATGTCAGTGGAAAGGAAAGGTGCTTTAATCAAAATAGTTGACAAATGGGAAGAGGGTGGACTCAGGTCTGAGGTCAACTCCCAAGATTATGCACTGCCATGACTGCTATTAAAGAGAAAACGGGGGAAGAATCTCAATGAATCATTGAGGCAGGAGGTTGGGTCCTGCATTCTTCTCCACAGAGTGCAGACTCTCTGACTCTCTCTTCAGATGTTTTCTTGCCCATGTGAACTGCCTGCAGGATTGCTAAGGAAGCTGTTGCAGACAGAGAACTAGTTATTCTTTAAATATTTAATTCTTTTTTCTATTTCTTTTTATCCAGGGAAAAAATCAACAGGTTAGGCAAAGCATGCATTCAAAAAAGTATAGGAATTAGGTTAAATTGCCTAGAGATCTCATTACTATAATTAGGTTCTTTCAAAGTCAGAGGGGAACAGAAATGGGAAAACAAGAAAGGGGCAAAAGAGCAGCTGTCAATTTATTCATCCATTCATGGACATCCATTCCCATTTTAGGAATGTATTTCAGACAGTGTATTTTATATTTTAAAATTTTCCCCATCACATTATTAAACCATATTATCAAAAATAGTTTTTTGTATGTCAGTGCTAATGTTTTACTTTGAAAATATTGAAAAGAAATTAGGGATAGGTATCGGACCTCAATCTTTCCTAGCATCAGGGTCTTTTCAAATGAGTCAGCTCTTCGCATCAGGTGGCCAAAGTATTGGAGTTTCAGCTTCAACATCAGTCCTTCCAATGAACATCCAGGACTGATTGATCTCCTTTAGGATGGACTGGTTGGATCTCCTTCAGTCCAAGGGACTCTTAAGAGTCTTCTCCAATACCACAGTTCAAAAGCATCAGTTCTTTGGCACTCAGCTTTCTTCACAGTCCAACTCTCACATTCATACATGACCACTGGAGAAAACCATAGCCTTGACTAGATGGACCTTTGTTGACAAAATACTGTCTCTGCTTTTCAATATGCTATCTAGGTTGGTCAAAACTTTCCTTCCAAGAGTAAGCATCTTTTAATTTCATGGCTGCAGTCATTTTGGAGCCCAGAAAAATAAATTCAACCACTGTTTCCACTGTTTCCCCATCTATTTGCCATGAAGTGATGGGACCAGATGCCATGATCTTCGTTTTCTGAATGTTGAGCTTTAAGCCAACTTTTTCACTCTCTTCTTTCACTTTCCTCAAGAGGCTCTTTCGTTCTTCTTCACTTTCTGCCATACAGCAGGAGAAGAATTTTTCCAGGAGCTTCTGAGAAAGACAAAGGTCCCATCACTTCATGGAACATAGATGGGGAATCAGTGGCAAACTTTATTTTTGGGGGCTCCAAGATCACTTCAGATAGTGACTGCAGCTGTGAAATTAAAAGATGCTTGCTCCTTGGAAGGAAAGTTATGACCAACATAGATAGCACACTAAAACGCAGAGACATTACTTTACCCACAAACGTCCATCTAGTCAAGGCTATGGTTTTTCCAGTAGTCATGTATGGATGTGAAAATTGGAGTATAAAGAAAGCTGAGTGCTGAAGAATTTATGCTTTTGAACTGTCGTGCTGGAAAAGACTCTTGAGAGCCAGTTGGACAGCAAGAAGATCCAACCAGTCCATCCTAAAGTAAATCAGTCCTGAATATTCATTGGAATGACTAATGTTGAAGCTGAAACTCCAATACTTTTGCCACCTGATGGGAAAAGCTAACTCGTGTGAAAAGACCTTGATGCTTGGAAAGATTGAAGGCAGGAGGAGAAGGGGATGACAGAGGATGAGATGGTTGGATGGTATCACCGACTCAATGGATGTGAGGTTGAGTAAACTCCAGGAGCTGGTGATGGACAGGGAGGCTGGTGTGCTGCAGTCCATGGAGTCACAAAGAGTTGGACACGACTGAACTGACTGACTTCTGAGAAAGAATTGGCTCATTCTCAAGGGAAAATAGTAGATAAATAGAAAATGTGGACCCTCTTCCTATCTGCTATTGTGAGGCCTAGAACAGCTGCCATATGGCCCAATACCTACACGAAGATGGGCCATTTACAGAGGAATACAGAGCTCAGAGAACCACAGAGATGGGGAAACAGATCCCCTACTGGATCTACATACTCCTTGTCTTTTTCCACACCATCCTCAATTCACAGCTATTTTATTACCCAAAAGTTACATCTACAGGATTTGGGCTTTTGCTATACCTTTGCTGATGTAAAATGTGATTCTCACTAGGCCTACAGACCAAACATTTCTGGGTGAGCTTAGTAACATTTTGGGTGTTGCCAAAGAGAACTAGGCTGGAATCAGAAGACCCAAATATGATGTTAGGTGAAATTACATACCTACTTTTTCATCCATCAAAAGTTGCCTAATCCTTATATATCTCATGATCACATGAGCAAATTGGTGGTAACTATCTACATAATCCTTAAATCACAGGATTGTTACACTATCCACATAAAAGGATGAGATGTATCATATAATATGTAAGGTGGCATTCTCATGACTTTCATATCTAGAGCACACTAATAATAGCTGCTATTCAGGGAGCCTACTGTATGTCAGTGTCTCCACAAAATATTTCACTTTCACACTCACAAATAAAACATATGAGGTCAGGAATAGGTCCTAAAACTCTTAAGAACAGATGTGTTTCAAACCCAGAATATTCTGGGTTTTAAAAAGGTAACATGTCCTAAATAGTATTTCATCCCCTTCAGGATCCAGGCAGCATACCATATTCAAATCCATTAATGTTTCTGGTTAAGAATATATGACTATTCACATTGTATATGTGTGATCTAAGTCACTTCAGTCATGTCAGACTTTTTCCAACCCTATGGACCATAGCCAGCCAGGATCCTCAGTCCATGAGATTCTCCAGGCAAGAATACTGGAGTGGGTTGCCACACACTTCTCCAGAGGATCTTCTTGACCCAGGAATCAAACCTCCATCTCTTAACTCTTCTATATTGGTAGGCAGGTTTCTTTACTAATTGCACCACGCAGGAAGCCCAACTATTTACGCTGAAGTGAAGTGAAAGTTGCTTAGTCATGTCCAACTCTTTGCAGTCCCATGGACTGAAGCCACCCAGGCTCCTCTGTCCATGGGACTCTCCAAGCAAGAGTAATGGGATGGTTTGCCATTTCCTTCCCCAAGAGATCTTATTGACCCAAGGATTGAACTCAGGTTTCTTGCACTGCAGGAAGATTCTTTACTGTCTGAGCCACAGTTAAATGACTTCAATTAAGACCTCACCCTATGATAGGGCAGAGTTTGCCTTCAGAATAAATTCAGGTCAGATTTTAAAACCAAAGTGAAAGTGAAAGTCACTCAGTCGTGTCTGACTCTATGATCCCATGGACTATACAGCCCATGGAATTCTCCAGGCCAGAATACTGGAGTGGGTAGCTATTCCCTTCTCTGAGGGATCTTCCCAACCCAGGGATTGAACCCAGGTCTCCCACATTGCAGATAGATTCTTTATTAGCTGAGCCACAAGGGAAGCCCTGGGAAAAAATTAGTAAATAATAATTATTATTATAATAACAGTGATAATAGCCACAATAACAGGAATAATAATGCTTTTCAGATCTTTTTGGAAATTAGAATTGTAGACTGCATTGTTTTTATCCTGTTTCCTGGATAAAATAAAAACAGAAGTGCAGAAAAGTTAAGCACGCTTCCTCATATCACACAGCTTTCAAGTGGAGAAGTTGAGGTTGAGTCCTATCTGTCAGTCTCTGGAGGCCAGCTATTAACCACTCTGAAACCACTATTTACAAAGTCTGTCTAGACAGGCTCCCTTGTCTCCACTCTCACAGTTAATATAGTTATCTATATTATCTTTTTGAGATAAGTTTTGGAACTTCAAATTATGTTAAGCAAATCTCAGCCGTTAGTCTTTGGAGCAGAAGAATAAACAAATATATTTTTCTACTTTTTTGAAGCCATAATTTCTGGACATGTTCTTTGGTGTAAAGAAAAGTGATACATTTGTCAAGTCTAAGAGAGATGACAGGCACAAATAAAAGTGCAGTTCAATCAATTATAATAATGATTGAAATTAACGATGTAAAATTATATACACACTGTACAATGAAATTAATCAGCTGTATGTATACATAAATCCCCTCCCTCCTGAGCCTCTCTCTCACTCCTCTATGTTATCACAGACACTAAGATGACATTGTAAAGCAATTATATTCCAATAAAAAAGTAATATTTGTAAAGTTCCTAGAACATGTTAAGATGTTATTTCATCATTAAATATTTGTACTAATTAAAAATACACAGAGGCATATATAAATATATATGTATGATTGGAATAATGTAGTGTATGGTCTTTTGTGGTTGACTTCTTTCACTTAGAATAAAGTTTTCAAAGTTTACCTATCTGATCTGTAGCATGTATTAGTAGTTCATTCCTTTATACGCCAGTTAATATTCCACTGCATGATTTTACTGCATTTTCCTTACACGTTCATCTGTTGTTAAATGTTTTTGATGAATTGTCTCCCTTAATTCTATAAAGAATCTGAAGAGGTTTAACCATTTCAAAATAGGAAAATTGAGGTAACTTAGTACATCATATTGGGTTAGTAAATGGAACTTTCATTGCACACTGTCCATTTTATAGAGCCTGCATACTTTCTATTCTCCATCACCTAAGCATGTTTTTCATAAGCGAACCAATAATTCTACATTCAGGAAGTATTCAGAAAGGAAAAATCAGATACTTATAGAAATATTAATATATACCAATTACTTCTTGCATCATTTATCAAAGTGAAAATTTCAGCATAACTTACTATGTAATAACTGTATACTTTTTAAATTATGGTGCACCAGTATTATGGAATATTATGCAGTTATATAAAATAAATGAAGCTTAAAAAAAAAAAAACTAATGATCTAAAAAATGAAAGAGACCATAGTCTTTTTCTTGGCCACGTATGTGGGGTCTTAGTTTCCTGACCAGGGATTGAACCCATGCACCCTGCAGGGGAAGTATGGAGTCTTAACCACTGGACTGCCATGGAAATCTTACGATCATAGTCTTAAGTGTAAGAAATGGTAGCGATATACTACCTATAGTTATGTTGAGTAGACATCATTCTGAATGATGTTGTATACATATATATATACACATTTATCTAAATGTTAGATACACACTCACACACACATATACACACACATAAATACCAAAGGATAAATAATGTCCAGTATTATGGAATATTATGCAGTTATATAAAATAAATGAAGCTTAAAAAAAAAAACTAATGATCTAAAAAATCAAAGAGACCATAGTCTTTTTCTTGGCCACGTATGTGGGGTCTTAGTTTCCTGACCAGGGATTGAACCCATGCACCCTGCAGGGGAAGTATGGAGTCTTAACCACTGGACTGCCATGGAAATCTTACGATCATAGTCTTAAGTGTAAGAAATGGTAGCGATATACTACCTATAGTTATGTTGAGTAGACATCATTCTGAATGATGTTGTATACATATATATATACACATTTATCTAAATGTTAGATACACACTCACACACACATATACACACACATAAATACCAAAGGATAAATAATGAATACATACAAAAATTCTGAGTGGAAATTGTGGGTGATCCTGAGTTTTTAAACATTTTTTGTTTTATTCCATCTATTCCATAAGAATCCTCAAAAGGCTTAAGTATGTGGAAAGAAATATCTTAAAACAATGAAGCAAAGCAAAGAGAAATATTTTGTTCAACTTTTTGTTTCCATAAGATTTAGGGGCAGTTTGAACCCAAGTAACCACTTAGGTTGATCCTGGAACATGAAGCTGGCAATGTAAAAATCATTTCACACTATCTAACCTACATTCCTAAGTGTTTATAGACCTAGACCTGATTTGAAAAGAAGATTACCAAAATGATCCTAGTAAAAAACAGATGCTTAACAGTCTTGAAATGAATAGTAGAGTATGTGGCAGGATATTTTTGCCACTGTCAGATGTTGCTTATCAACCCCCCACCTAGCTAAGCACACAGTTAGATTAGGAAAGAGCTTGCAAAACTACTTTCTTCCCAGGAGACAGTTTGTTGACGCGTCAGTTGCAGAAGAAAGTTTTCTGAAATCACTCAGACCATCTTCTTTTTAATAGCCCATACTTAATTAACACTCTTCCTCCCTCTGTTTCAAACCAATATAAGACAGCTGTCAAGAGCTGATTTAACTTGCCCTAAGTAATATTTCATTAGAAACTAAAAGCTTTTATATCACTTTTGCATCCTGCAGATACAGGAGGGAAAAAAAAAACACTGCCTAAGAGGAATTTATTTTCATATGCCTACCTCCCTATCAACTGACACACCAATATCCTCAAAGGAGACACTGTAATCATTCAGACTTAAGGGAACAGGTTCCACTTCTTTTTCTAAGTATACTTCTCTTTAAAAATTTCATCACTGGAATATAATTGCTTTACAGTGTTGTGCTAGTTTCTGCTGTACAACAAAGTGAATCAGCTGTGTGTACTCATATATCCTCCCTCTTGAGTTTCCCTCCCACCCACCAGCCATCTTTCCCCTCTGGGACATCAAAGAACACCAAGTTGAGCTCTGTGAGCTATATACAGCTTCCCACTAGCAATCTATTTTATGCATGGTAGTTTATATATGCCAATACCTATGCCATACCACCCTGAATGTGTACGATCTTATCTAAGTATACTTTGATAGTGTATTCTTCTCTGATTATAAAATAAAAGTATTCAATTCCTTACCTGGAATTTCAAAAAAAGATTAAATAAATCATCATATGTGAAATCAATCAGTACTGTCCTAAAATGTCCATGATATGTATTTAGTTGAGTTTGAATAAAAGTGAATTTTCATGATTCAATTAATTCACTCAACAAATACTTATTATTATTTTAAGATTCATCTGCTTTGACTCTGTTGTATAAAACACACTTGGGGAAATACAGGTTCTGCTCTGTCATTTAATGACCTGACCATTCTTTAAGTTCCTCACTTGCAAGGTGGAGATTTTTAATGCCTACTTCAAAGAGTAGTTGTAAAAATTAAATGATGCAATGCATTAAAGTATTGAGAGTGGTGCATATAATCAGTGATCAACCATCTTGAGAGTGTTGGTGGTGAGGAGTCAGATTTCCCACCTCAGTGCCTTACACAGAGTTGAAGCCATTCATCATCAGTTTACTTCCCTTTTGCTTTTCCTCATCACTCATAATCAAAGGTACATTACTTACCTGACCAGTCACTGCATGAGTGCAGGACCCACCAGAAAATCTGAATGACAAGATGAGAATTAATCAGCTAAAAATTTCCACCCACCACTCCTTAACTATAGACAAAACTAACAAACAATAAACCCTCATGTTTCTTACTGAAAACAACCCATTCCTTAATAATTCAAATATGAAAAATAATGAAATATAAAGAGACTATGATGAAATGTGCCTTGACTGCCAGAAAACCCCAAACAGAAACTTCACTAAAGAAATTAAGCAATTATTTTTTAAAAATAGCTACTCTCTCATGTGCAGGACCCACCAGAAAATCTGAATGACAAGATGAGAATTAATCAGCTAAAAATTTCCACCCACCACTCCTTAACTATAGACAAAACTAACAAACAATAAACCCTCATGTTTCTTACTGAAAACAACCCATTCCTTAATAATTCAAATATGAAAAATAATGAAATATAAAGAGACTATGATGAAATGTGCCTTGACTGCCAGAAAACCCCAAACAGAAACTTCACTAAAGAAATTAAGCAATTATTTTTTAAAAATAGCTACTCTTCTCACTAAACAAGAAAGGAATTTTAAAAGCCTATACTTCCAATAAAGTGCTTTTCTCTCCAAGGGAGCTGTAAGATTTATAATTATATAATCATGATTTTTTTTAAGATACAATCAATTAATTCTAAGTTAATAATGTTCAAACTCATTAATTTTAAAATGATGAATTTTATAGTGTTGTGTCTCATTCATAATGGCTACATATTTGCCAACTATTATTTTATACTCTAACACTGTAGTCATTGATATTTAAAGAGCCATGACTGTATCATCAAATAAAACACATATTTGCTCAATTATCTAGTAAGCTTGAGAGCACAATGACATTCAATCTTAAATCATTAAAGCAAAAGAAGAATAAAGTGATTCTAGCTTTGAAATGTCTTTCAAGCTTGGGGTTAGGCATCTTCATGGGAAAAAACAAAGCCCCAATTTATTTATGGAAATATTGCCCTTGAAAAGGTCAAGGGTGAATCCCTGAGAAATCATTTGCTCAGCTAGTCTAATAAATTGTTTTCAACCTTTTACTTTTTTGTTCTGATCCACAATGGTTCTGGTTCATAGGACAAAAAGGCACTAACGAGGACTGTCTCTATAGCTTTAACAGAGGAGAGACAGATGACTGAATGGGCAGGAGAGGCATAATAAGCATTAGCCAGACTCCTTTGTCTGAGAAGGCAATGGCACCTCACTCCAGTACTCTTGCCTGGAAACTCCCATGGACAGAGGAGCCTAGGATGCTTCAGTCCATGGGGTCGCTAGGAGTCAGACATGACTGAGCGACTTTACTTTCACTTTCCACTTTCATGCCTTGGAGAAGGAAATGGCAGCCCACTCCAGTGTTCTTGCCTGGAGAATCCCAGGGACAGGGGAGCCTGGTGGGCTGCCATCTATGGGGTTGCACAGAGTCGGAGAGGACTGAAACAATTTAGCAGCAGCAGCAGCAGCAGCAGCAGCAATTTCCTTTGTAAGCTGTTATAGTATCAAGAAATCTTAGGAGAGAAAGATTTTTTTCTGCCAGCAAAAGTCTCTGGTTTGCCTTAATAGAGGTGGTCTCACTTGCTCTCCTGACATTTTGGTCTTTGGATTTGCTCATACAACAGGAGTATGATTGCCAGTTGTGTGAAAAATGCATTCGGAATAATTGCAGGGTGTGAAAGCAGCTTCAGTATTTCAAGATTGCTAACAACCTAAGGTGGAAGTACTCAGTTCTTTCATCTAAGGATCGATATGCAAGATGCTGCCGTGTAGTTGTCATCTTTGATAAAATAGTGGCTAAATAACAACATTTTTATTTTATGAATTTGACTTCTATATTAAAACTTCTTCCCGATGTTACAGAAGAATTTTGAAGCATGTTGTGAATTCAATTATTCAGGAAGAGTTTGAGTGATTATTAATTCTAATAGATAAATAAGGGGTTTAGACACAGAAAAGTTACATAACCAAAAGCACAATATATTCTAAAATTTTTCCTAATGTGAATTTAGAATATTCAGTCCTAACTTCTTTTACTTGAGAGCATTAGATTTATTCATAGCATCTCAACTATTAGGAATTAAGATCAGATTTAAGGGGGTAAACCTCCTTCAATACTATCCTTCACTTCTAGTAAGTAGAGAATACTACTTCTACTACTTCCCTAGTAGTTCAGATGGTAAAGAATCTGCCAGCAGTGCCAGAGACTCAGGTTCAATCCCTGGGTCAGGAAGATGCCCTGAAGAAGGGAACAGCAAACCACTCCAGTATTCTTGCCTGGAAAATTTCATGGACAGAGGAGCCTAGCGGCCTACAGTTCATGGGGTCTCAAAGAGTTGGACACAACTGAGTGACTTAACACTTTCACTTCTAGCAAAGTCCTTTAATCTACAATGATTATAGATAGAAGAGAGGACAAAAAGGAAAAGGTGCTGAAAGGTCCATTCAGCTTTGGAAGCCATTGACTGTGCAAGCAACATCAGTGTGAGTGAAGGCTGGCACATTCACAGGAGAAAGCCACATGACAAGAGCAGGCTCAAGGCAAGCAGAGTTTAGGACGGAGTCAAAAGATCTTAGCACCACTGAGTCATTGAAAATGGTCCAGTACCCTGAAGAGCATCAGGAGAAGATGAAATATGATCCTCAAAGCTAAAATCATTTCTGTTAAGTGGAAAAAACCTGCTTTTTTGTGGAATAGAAAAAAATAATCTTTACCCTCCTAGAGTGTTCTAAACAGGCCTAAAGAAGAAGTTTATATTTCTTATCACCTGGGGCTTTGCAGCTTATCCTTGTTCTTAGAAGCTCTGGTGTATAGTTTAGGGAAAGGAGGTCATCTTCTTCACCCTAAGGTTGATATTTTAGGAATATTTCTCCTCAGTCCATGGGCAGAGCTAGTTCACAGTCAAAATCTTAATTGTTCTATCCAAACAAGCTTGGTAGAATGCCACAAAAGAGCAGACTTTTTATAGTATAATAAGAGGTTAAATGTCATGAGGCAACTGCTAAGAAACTTCATTCCATACTACTAATTAATCTCCTCCCCTTTTTTTGAGCTACCAAAATCAAAAGTAATTACCTCAGACACTCTCTAGTGAAAAACAAGGAGCTTCATTATTTTAAATTCAAAAAGGTACTATAACAAAGGAAATAATATATGAAAAAGCAAAGATACGCATTGGTTTATAGTGTGTCATGAAATTACAAAGGGGAAAACTGGCATTTTCTCTTCCTACCACTCCATCTCATAGTCAAGGTCTAGCTTCTGAGCTTTAGGGTAGAATCAGGTTTTGGAGTGGAGTCAAGATGCTTTATTTACATCTAAAAACTTGACTCTAGGAACTTCCATAATTTATTTGTTTGGATCAGTGTTTTAATTTTTATGGAATATAAAATATTTATTTATAGGTAAAAAGTTATTTTACCTTCAACTCCCTGGGCCAAATTTTTACTATTCACTCCAAGCATGTATTACTATTTTGCTTGATGTTACCAAGTAATGGAATTGTGAAGTCAGCTACTGGTTGGATCACAGACAGTAGGGATTGGCTGCTGTCACTATGTGCAACATCAGCTGATGTCAGGGACCAACCAATGTAGATAGACAAAATGACCAAATGTAGAATGGCTTAATATGAGCAAAAAATCCTTTTTGCTGAGACATTTATATTGAGAACCAGACCATTTATTTTCTGGTGGATATATCTCACTAGCCACTTATAGAATCAGCAGGTGAGAAGCTGTTTCTGTAGATCTATGTATGGGCTAATTGTTTACAGATCATCTCAAGCTGTGATTACCAAATTTGAATGATTATCAGAATTTTAGTTGCTCAATCAGCTGTAGTATGAGGTACCAATGTTTCACATGACATGTCCCTTTGAAAATCTGATCACATATAATTAATATGAAGAGATATATAATGCATATACAGGACTGGAAAAGGTCAGTTTTCATTCCAATTCCAAAGAAAGGCAATGCCAAAGACTGCTCAAACTACTGCACAATTGCACTCATCTCACATGCTAGTAAAGTAATGCTCAAAATTCTCCAAGCCAGGCTTCAGCAATACGTGAACCGTGAACACTGATGTTCAAGCTGGTTTTAGAAAAGGCAGAGGAACCAGAGAT